>WKFP01014084.1:796495-827657 GCA_011057875.1 Pterocles orientalis
AAGCTGGAACATAGGAGGTTCCACTTGAATATGAGAAAAAACTTATTTACAGTAAGGGTGACAGAGCACTGGAACAGGCTGCCCAGAGAGGTTGTGGAGTCTCCTTCTCTGGAGACATTCAAAGCCTGCCTGGATGTGTTCCTGTGTGATCTGATCTAGGTGTTCCTGCTCCGGCAGGGGGATTGGACTAGATGATCTTTCGAGGTCCCTTCCAATCCCTAACATTCTGTGATTCTGTGATTCTGTGTGATAAATTAGGTGAGATACAGGGGTTAAGGAAAATGTCCGGGATAGTGTTACTTAAACTTTAGCTTGAAATCATAATCTGTTTTACCATCTTCTACTAGATGATTGCCAGCCACAATCACAAGATTAAATTAATAATCCAAATTATATCTAATTTGTACCATTCTGCTAAATCAAGAGTGTAACGCACTCAGGCTTGAAACCCAGGAACCTGAGCATCTTTTAACCCTAAGGTTACTTGAAGAGCTTTTAAGTGCAGAGCTTTCACCTTACAGCAGTGTGGGTTTTCATTATTAAATAAGCTATGATCCGATAGTAATTGTATTACAGAGAGGAATGAAAGCAGTATCCATTATTTCTGTCAAAAGTCGTATGCTAAAAAAGTAGTTAATTCATTGGTGTTACTGTTGATTCCATGATCAAGGTTCTGCTCGTGTACCTCTGCTTCCCTTGTACTTGGATTCAAAGTGCTGGAAGATCAATCAAGTAAATGTTCAGTAAAAGCCACTTTCTGCTCTACATTGAACTTTTTCAATAACTAGACAGATATTTAGATATTGTTGTACTACTAGATATGAGTTGCACTACTTTCAAGATAAATTGCTACTGGAATCAAACTTCAGAATGTGGTTTGGCTCAACAGGGAGTAGACAAGATCATCAGATGTAGGTCTAATAGTAATCTGTCCTGTTTATAAGAATTCTATTTCAAGTATGTGTAAATTTTCCTCTTAAAAACCTGCTCAATTCACACAGAAGTTTTTAGTTTACCAAACACTTGATTCAATAAATCATATTCTATGTGATTCAACAGTTACTGATGTGAATTGTGAATCATTCCTGAAAACTTAGATACACTACAGTCAAGCTACCAAATTTCTGAAAAAAAAGGCAGCTTTTGCTGTTTCTGGTTTTGCAGAAATCTGATTTTAATACTCTTCAGCAGATCAGTACACAACTTTTCAACAATGGAGACAATTTGGGGATTTCGAAGTCTTTGGTTTACAGTATTTTTTTTTCTTTTTCCAGAGACACTGAATAATTTTAGTTGAATATGAACTGCAAGCATTAAAGTAGGTCTAGAAATGTCTCATGTCAGTAGTTAATAAAATGGACACTTTTCAACATCATCCATGACATTGCAGTTGGCAAGGAAATCAAATGAGATTGCTTAGAATCTTATATTAAGCCAGTATCAATAAACTAATACAATTTTACAGTGATTCTTCCTATGATTGCACTAAAATTATGTTATAATTTCTGAGTGTTTGGATAAAATTACATTTTTGTACCCTTCAATCTCCAGTAAACTATTCAAGCAGGTGGAAAGACTGTAATCTCTTTTCTTACCATTGTGTTTGTCCCTCGCTGGGTACAACATATTTTGAGATCAAAAGTCGAACAGTCAGATGAACAGCAAGTGGAATTTTCAAAGAAAAAAAAAAAGGACTTAAAGGCCATTCACCTATAATTGTGCTTCCAAATACCCCAAAAGTCAGAGTGTCCTCCTGGAGCCTTCATTTAAGAGATATACTACACTTGAGTTGTGGGTTGTTTGAAATATTTTCCAGTACCAGCCCCAGCATAAGAATTTTAAAAGATAAGTAATGCAAAAACCACTATGAGGATCTACCCACAGTGACCAACTCCACCTGAACAGCAGCTCTCTTTTGTATTACAGAAGTAGACAGAGAAAAAAAAAGAAGAAAAAAAAAAGAAAAAAGACAATAGATACGTTTCCATGACTGTGTTTGCTTTTAAATCAGGTTCAGATGAGTTGAAACAGCAGCCTGACTCACAAGAAGAGGATACCACTCGCCCTTCTTCTGCTCTAAACTCCTGCTATCCGTATAGCTGCACAGGATGTGTCATGCAATTGCCAAAACAGGTAAGCTGCTGAGTTTACAACAGACACACTTGAATATTCACCTCCCAAGAGTGCAAATTGATTCTTGTTCAAAAGAGAGCAAAAGATGTCTGTGACTGATACCCGATTTACAGAGTTAGACTTATAGTTTTCATGGTGACCATAGAAAACTAGATTAGAAAGTGTGAGCTATGCTTCACAGATTGGGGTACAGGAGTCTGAGAAGTTTCCAGCAGAAGGTTTATTACATCAAAAGGTAAGCTTGTAGAAATTTATGAAGGCAGAATTTAGAAATAGGTATATAAAAGGTTATAGGGAAAAAAAAAGAAAGTGGACCCAGTTGAGCAGAGTGTGGTCTCTGCAATGCAGGGGGATTTGAACCTGTGTCTTGCAGAGCTCACACTGGTATACGCATTGAATCCTTCTCTTGTTCTTCTTCTAAACCAATGAATTATTTTCATATATGATCATCTCCAGCAGACAACTTTGATGTATATTTTTAGTCTGGGGCAGCTTTAGTGTTGGTTCTGTCATGTTCAAGAGCACTTGTTGAACAATCTGTCTTATATATAGAGCATTTGCTCTTTGTCACTTTCTCTGGTTCATTTTCATCAGTTAAGTGATAGATTAATGATGTAACACTCCCTCTGCAGGGGCCTGACTATGGCTTTTCTCCATTCTGAGCCGGTGCCCTAGACAACAGGTATTTCGGATCCTCTATAGAGGGGAGGAGGGGGGAGAAGCAAGAGAGAACAAAAGAAAGAGATCAGTTTTGCTTTGAAGCAAAAGAAGGAAATCATGTTAAAGCCTGACAATTCCTGAAGAGGAAAGAAACCAAATTGTATTAGTCCAGATAATTATCTGTGCAATGAATTACACACATAACATTTGAATGAGCCTTTTTTACTTTATTAATGTCTTTTATAATAATACATTAGTACTTGAATGTGACATAGTATTTCAGTAATGGTCTTTTTAATTACATATATTGCAATGGTAACATGATTTTATTGTACTTAGTACTTCCTTATTTAATGCATCATAAGCTACCATTAGCTGTCTGTAATTTTACGTGACATGATTAGTACATCTTATATTTCACCACAGCCATGAATTACTTTCTGTCAGTGCTTTCCCATATAACAAATCCTCCTGGAGGCTCTTGGTTTCTCAGCGCAGCCTGTAGAAGACAGGAGATAGGAGCCTGTCTTCATAGGAGAGGTGCTCCAGCCCTCTGTGCCTCTCAGAGCAGGCTGGCTCCATACAATGGGCACTGGAGTTACTGCCATCCAGAACTTCCATTGAACAGGAAAGAGCTCAGCTCTGTCCTTAGGTCACTATAACTAAGATGTCCCACCTTCATGACTGGACAGTGTTCACTAGTGTGGGTGTGACACCACACTCCAACAGCCACATTGCCATTGCAAGATACTGCTGCAGCTCTGCTCTTCATAGATGAAGTGTGGTCCCAATACCTTCTTACCATACTCTGTCGCTGAGCATTAACACATCTTAAATTTTTATCTTTTGGTATACACCGTCACTCTGCTATAGCTTTAATATTTGTGTCTATGCAAATACACTTACTGGACAGCCACCTTTATACAGATGTAGAAGACATTGCGCTAACTGTACTGTTTCATTTTCTCTGGTAGAGTTCAAGATTTGAGCTGCATTACCTTTTAAATGTGTGAGTATAGTTGTGTTTGTGTCTGAGAAAGATCTTTAATGAAATATGAAAATATAAGCCATATTTATCTCAAATGTGTATAATTTAAGGTCAGAAGCAAAGGGGTATGCTCATCTAGTCTGAACTCCGGCATAACATGAGTCATAGAACTTCACCCTGTAATTTTGTCAGTGTTTTATGCAATGTGTTTTTAGGTGAATAATAGGAGCTTCTTTGTCCTAAGTGTTTCAGGAAATGTAGGCAGTTCTTATCCCCCAGAATTGCCAAGGAGATGTGTATATGTTAACTTGTTCCTATTTTAGTATCAACTAGTGTTTTCCTAAGAATAAAATATACAAGGTATAATTAAAGCCTGCTGGAATTCTTCTACAGCCCATGTCATGAATAAAACAAAGTAATCAAAGCTATGGCACATTCAAAAAAGATTCAGGTTACCCTGGAAAAAAAAATCTGGTTAGCTTGGTCCATTAAGTTAAAGATAGAAAAAAAATCTACTGTCACACCACAGTAAACCTGCTTAATAAGCAGTCTCTCACCAGAATAAATGGTTTAAAATTATTGCTACTATTTTTATTTTATTATGCAAGAAGAATTGCATGGAAAAGTTAACAGTAAATTGAAGACAAAAGCCTGAGTTGATGTGAATGTTTTGTTCAAATAAGTTGCTTAATGACCTTGTGTGCTAGGCTTTTCTTGCAGTATACAAAAATTTAAGAGGTATTGTTCTTATATTTGTGTTCTCATGTTTATTTGTTTTTGCACACCAATAACGTTGAACTGCAAGGCAGTTGGCTTAAACTGCCAGCACTATGTACTACACTATATTTCATTGGTGGTTTGAAGCTTGAAACTGAACAAATGATATGCAACAGACTGAAAGAAAGGCATGCTCTAACCCATAATTATTAATCATGCATAAAGAAAGTAAGTAAGTGTCATGTTAATAAATTTTATTAAGTGCAGGCTGCTTGATCTTGGCAATGTGGCCTTGTAATTAAAGTGCCACACTGGGAGACAAGAGCAGCAGCATTTGCCTTTCGCAGACCTGCAGGGTCATCTTGGGCAAATCGGTGTTTTGTCTCTCTTCCCTTGAACACCACCACTGCTTCATTTATTAAGGAATACAGTCTCTTGCCTAAGCCATTTCCCTTTGTATTTTTGAACTCATATCTATGGTGGAATGTACTCTAACCTGCAGCTCAGAGGTAACACAAAGAACAGTGATACTTATTTTACAGGAGATGACTCAAATAGTGTCTAACGTATGCATGGAATACTGGCAGCGACTCTCAATCCTCAGGTGCAAATTTGTACATAATATATGAGGACTTCTACTTGTGATCCTGGAGAAGCTCATGCTTCAGATGTTCCATGTCTAAAATAGGCTGCTAGCCAGCTAGTTGACTACTGTGCTCCAAAATAATCAGCATATAGCTGGACCTGTTAAAAAAAAAATCACAGAAATTATGATTCCAGTCAAATGCAGAGATTTTCATATGAGCTTTCCTTTAAAAAAGTAAGGTGGAAGAAAAGTTAATCTGAACAAAAACTGGAGGTTATCCTGTACTGATACGATAAAAATGAAATAGAAAAAAAAAGGCTTAGCATAGCTAAAACCCCTTCCAACTCCTGTAAAACTGAAACAACTTAGTGCATTAGAGAGTGGATATGTTTTATATAGAAAACAGATGGTAAAGCAAACAGAAAAAAAGTCATGCTGCAAAGCACTGAAAAAAAAAGTCATATAAAGTGGTGGGAATCCTTCAGCTGGCACATCTTCTAGCAGAATCTTTACTCACACCCAAGGCCTCTTCTCAAGCCTAGGAACTGGCTTCTTCCCTGTTCGAATGCTGCTGTAGAAATCATCCCATCATTTGGAGCTTCACCCAGACTGTATAGGAGTCAAACAGTGTCCATGCCTTTCAGAAATGGGCTGAACTAGCAATAGGCCCAGCCACTCAGTCTTCTACTTCTGGAAAAAGTCTTTATTTTGAGACATTAGGTATCAGTGTGGCATACCACAAGTTTTCAGAAAAGGAAGCCTATTATTGTTCATGATTTTTTTCTCAGGTGCTAAAGCTTTTAGGAGCACTAATGAGCAGTTAAAACAAACAACAGAAAGCTTTCTGTACATGGCTGATGGCAATAAGGTCTTCTGCCCATCAAGAGACAGGTAACAACATGCTAGAACAAAGCACTGCTCCATTCTAATACCTTGGTCTTAGTGACAAAAAAAACCCAGATGCTTCATAAAAGAGGTAAAGAACTCATAATAGGAGTAATTCCTTCCAGAAAGATTTACATTCAGTATTTCACATATCACAGATTGATTTAAGCCTGAAAGAGTGAATTTTCGAAACCTTTCCAATATCCCTTTTTAGCATTAATTGTAACATATCCAACTCTTGTGATATGTACAAACGACAAACTCTTTGAACCTTGGTAAGGTGGTAATCTAAGGTATTCCTGTTACACGTTGGTGAACCAATGCTTTGCTGCTTATATTGAAAAAAAAAAAGATCTTGCACACTAAGGAAAAAACATTAATTGAATTTATCAAAGTCTGTTCGGCCTAATTTATAAGGACTGGGCCATTAAACAGCAAGAGTGGAGATTTCACATAATATAAATCATAATTACATACAATGATTTGCATCACTGAGACATTCAACTGCAGCTAATGGGACAAACTAAAGCTTTTATTTTGAAGAAGAGTTTTGAATTGCTGAGATAATAGATGAACAGTTTTTAAAGACTGTACTTAAATCTATAATGCACTCATCATCACTAGTACTTAAAAATGTATGGTGAGAAACCAAATCACTCTTTTTCAAGGTGTTTTCAAAATCACTGTGTACATTTATTGACAAGCACTGTGAAGGATATAATTGAAAGACTAAAATTAAAAAAAAAATTCCTCAAAACCAGACGCCTAAGAACAAACAAGAACAAAAGAAAAGAAAGCTTTCAAATTTTCTTTGCATGAACCTTCTTAGTTACCTGTTCTTATACAAATGGCTTGTTGCTTCCCAAATATAGTCAAGTAATATCTGTAGTTGCTAAATTACTATGAGTAAATAAAAATCTAGGAACATAACTACTAAGTAAAGCCAAGGAACAAGGCTGTGAGAATATTTGATTTTTGATTATTTAAAAAAAGTGAAAACCCAAAGGATATTCTTTTTTCAAACAGAGGTAAAAGCTGTAAAACTGTTCAGCTCTGTCCTAAATTAAATATTTGATTAATAAGAACTGCTTTCCCTGTTCTCTCTTTCACCTCCTAACTCTCAGCAGAAACTACTGTAGCACAGAGTTTATAGCATGTATCGGTTCGATAAAAAAGAAAGGATTCTAGAAAGGACAAGGGGTGGGGAAAAAGGTGGGAAGAAGGGAGATATTAAAGAGTTTACCTGACTCTCAAGGGTCACAAGTATTTACATATAGTCTGTGACATTCCCTTCCCTTTAGTCTAGGAGAAAAAAAATTTCATCTTTTTAATTTTGACCATGTGTTTAAATCCCACTGAAGTCAACAAGGCCAGATGATAAATTGGAGCCTTAAGGAAGCTGACTGGTGAAAGGCAGTTCTGGGATCAGCTGGGTATTTGCTGCAGTATGGAAAACCCGTCAGGTTTCTCCTCAGACATTGTCTGTCTCCTGTTGTTCTTCTAACATCCACAGGGCCTGGAGGGTGAAAGTTGAGCATCTCTTGAAATGGCAACCTCATCCTGCTCCTCTTGACAGGATTTTGATGCAGAACAGCAACAGCAAGTCAGGCTGGAAAGATCCTCTACATCTGTTTTGAGCAATTAATCCCCTAGAGGTAACTCCACTCACATGCAACTAATTTTGCAGTGTTTTAGCTAGAATGTGATTGAGTGAGCAGACTGGAAATTGAAGAAATTTGGTATTTATTTTGTGAAAACAAATGAAGAGGCCATTAACCTCCTAACAGAACTGATTACCATATATGTTTTAAAATTCTAGTCTTTTCTCTTCTCAAGCTTGAGAACTGTGCAACAGTGTTGGTGACAATCAGGATGGTGCTACTTGTCAACACTAAGCCAAGACAGATTATTGTGATGAGGGAATCACAACTTTCCAAACATAAACATGAAACCTAATCCCATAAAATCCTGTAGCCTCTCTTGGTATCCATCAGTTATATGTTAGATTCTCTTTTTCTGAGAAAAAGGTAATCAAGATCTATTTAGGAGTACATTAAGATAATTTCCTTCACCTTGCTGAAAAAAATTAAACCCTCCCTTAGAAGATAAATTCTATTGGGACTTGAATAAAGAATGTCCTTTAGAATGTCTGAGATCACAAATAAAGTCGGTTATATTATTATGTTTTCAGATTTACTTAAATTCATCAGATGATAGGTGCATCTGTTTTATAATTCCACTGTCAATGTACAGACACACATGACAGTTTTGCTCTAGATATATTTGCTTTTGTGCACTGATACACAATGATTCTTTGAAATTATGGCAAAGTGGATACCAAACCCTCTTTTCTCTGGATTGGCATGAAATTGGTGTCAAAAATGAATCTCTTTAATCAAGTTCAAGTTTGGCTATGGATTTTTTTTTTTAAACCTTGGTAACTAGTGGTGCAGGCTAATCAAAACTGGAGTGTTCCACAGAACAAACCCTGCTTTAAAATAAAGCTTTAGGACTGTACCCACCCTCTTTGAAAAAACCTGGGAGCAGGAGAGTTAGGATGGCTCAGCAAGGATTTGTCTTAAAAGTGTACCTTTATAGCAATATGATTCTTTGTCCTCCTCCAGCTCCCCATTGCTTCCAAACAATTTTGCAACTTGTTACCCAGTTTTACTCATGCCTGACAGAGGGATATCAAAATATTATTAAAACATTTGTAGCTGAGTAGAGGAGGAATACCCGTATAACTATTCCCTCACTGATGAATAAAAACCTGCCCACAGATGTCAATTGTATTACTGTTAGATACTGCAGAAACCGCACAGGAGAGAACTGTATGAAAGTCAGAGAAAATCAGGCTTTTTATATTCTGCTTCTCCAGCAACCAATTATCATACTTTCTGGTTGTGTCCAAAGAGTTTCCCAGGGTAGACACTACTGACCCACAACTAAGTACAAAACAATCCCATTAGTAGCTTGGTCACCTGCAATTTCTGAGGCCAAACTGTTTTGGAAACATTAATTTCTTCTGTGTCAAAAAGCCAAACACAAATTCCATATCCTTCTGGTGTCCCCCCACAGCAGAACTTTAGGAGGAACTTCATTCACTCATTTGGAGCAGCTTTATAGTACTGGCTGCAGACCAATCTACTTTGTACAGGTGCTCTGTAAAGTTTCTAACACATTGTCTAGCCAATGTACACAGCTCTTCACCTTCAGGCTCACTCCTCTTTTAATTTAGTATTGAAAATAATTTTTATGTTTTAAACAGTTGCTTAGGCAAGTGTAGAATTCATCAGCCAAGCCTATATTTAACCCATAGATGAATTAAACCTACTGCTTCCAACAGGTTAATATAAGGAAAAAATTTAATTAAGTCACAGCTTAAAATTAAAATGATATTTTAAAAACTGAGTATGTATCCTATAATCAGTGCCTCTCCACTAATTGTGAAGAAATTATGACTGGGATGCAGAGATATATGGATGAGCACATTTGAAACATCAAAGCATATCAATAATTATTACTACACTTAAAAAAGTTACCTGCAATAAAGAGATTGAGATGAGCTTCATTTTTTCTAGCTGAAATACTTGGGATTTGCAAGTCATTGAATTTTAGAAATAACAGAATTTGTTTTAAGCAGGTATGAGTCTTTCCCAATGAAGATCTTTTATGGCCAAATCTGATGACTGATTGCTTCTACATTTATCTTGAAAATACATGACAGTCTTTTTCTCTTCAGGCCTCAAGTCCAGGAAGATTTTACTCCTTCTTCACCTCCCCAAGCTTCTTACTGGCTGTTGAAACAGAAATAATCTTATTTCTTCAAATCAGAGATAACTTAGTATTATTGACAGAATAAAGTGATCTAATTTTCAGAGAGTTTTTACAGTTATTTGAGAGATATCTTATCCCTTGCTTTGATGGCATTTGGTGCTCTCCATGTGTTCAGAAACACAGCAAACATTTAGACAACGCTTTGCTTGGCTGTGTGTTAACTGTTCTGACTGATGGTAGGAAAGAAGAGAACTGTTCCAAGTATTGTCATAAATTGATGATGCCTTTCCCCATACTTGAAAGAACAAGAATCGGGTCTCTGCTTAAGAAAGTTTGTCTGGGTGGATCTGCTCCTGGATAGGTCTTGGACTGCTACAGCCATTGCTCAGGGCCGAACTGCTTTGCCTGAAGGACAAGATCTATGGGACAGTTAGTCATACAAAATGAGTTATCATGAAAATTTACTTTCACTTAAGGGACATCATTGTTGGAAAGGAACCCTATGAGGAAAACTCCTTCTTAGGAAGATGCAGACATTGTGAAAAGTGAAGGGACATAGCAAAACCACAGAATTAAGACATACATAATCAATGGCAAGCACTAATAAGTAATTACTATGCAATATAAATAATACTTTTTCATGTTTCACGGTTTTCCTCACTTGCGATACATTATCTCACTGTATGCTAGATTGCACCAATGATTATCATGCAGTGAACATGGTGTCTTTTTGTATCAATGGACTATAAGTTCTCATAAAAATTCAAACATACAGAACTTTTAAAAAATAAAACGAAAAAAGAAGCATTGGATAAAATCCAGCCAGAAGATTTATTCCATTTTTTAATGTGAAAAAAGTGAGTGTACTTTATGATCCCTCTGGGTGCAACAGTTTTTAAACCTTGTGAATTTCAATATGAGTATATGAAACCATACCGATTTGAAGAAGATTTATGAACAATGTACACACTAAATCATTGTCTATATATAGCAAAAAAACCCCATCTCATTGCTGGTTTCTTCTCGCCCTGAACTTTCCCTTTAAATCTTATAAACTTGATAAAAGAAGCTTGGGAGATGTCACAAGTTTAAACAGTTTTTCTATCATCGGGTCAATAAGATTTCATGTATTTTCAGAAAATTTTATGATTTACAGTTCTCACATTCCAGTCTGCTTCTGACTACAACAAGGTCCCAGCGACTGTCACATCCATGAGTCACATTATTAATCCACTGCCAGACTCTGTTTGAACTTCTACACTTGTAAAGGAGCCAGCATGAAGCCCTTGGTGTTTTGCAGACTGTCTGCTAGATCCTTAGTGACTGTAAACTAAAGTTTAATAAACTTCAATACAGTTCCAGCCAAGTACAGTCACTGATAGTCCCTTGGTGCTTATCTCAACTCATATTGACTTATTAGGTGTTTAAATAGCAGTAGCATGTAAATACGAGAGTCACAGAACATGCATTTTATAGACACACCAGAAAAATATTTGAAGATGACAGTGACAACAGAATGCTTCCAGTGCACTGGTTCACAGAAATAAATCCTAAAGAGCTTACTACATTCAGTAATACAGTTTAGATATCTGTTTTTCTAATGCTGTCTGATTATCTTCTGTACCATCAACCCATTGTTTTAAAAAAAAATAATTACTGAAGATGGCAAGGAATCTGACTGAGGCATGGAATCTGACTACATTCCTCTTGTGCATGGAAAGAATTGAAATATTTACTGGTAGCTCAGAGGCACAAATACTAGCCTAATAAATGGATAAGAATGATGTTACAGCACGTGAATGGCACAATCATATTACAAATATATTTCAAAAATTTAAACTGTTTTTTTAATAGACTACTGAAGTCTGACTCATACACCAAGTCCTTTCGCATGACATGGCAGCGAGAAACAGCAATAAAATTATCGCTCTTTATCAGGAGAGTTCACACTTGAATACAACATAGGGAAGAATAAATGCGTTCAGACAAATCAGGGACTGTGAGAAAGCCATGAGACAAAATTAACCACAGCATATCATTAGTTTAGCAACTGCTAGTTTCCTTTTCTGTAGTGGAAAGGAAGTTTAAGGATGGATTTTGAGGGAAATAACACAACAGTTGTGTGACTGTTAAATGAAATATGGGGGGCATGATGGGGAAAGTATTTACATCACTTGTTTTAAAATTCATCAGGTTTGAAAAATGAGTGATGAGAAGTGGTAATAAGGTTGGGGATTAAGTTGGTGTTTCAATATTGAATCAGAGATGGTAGGAAAATCCTTAAAAATAAGGCAAGATGATGTGACACTGCACATGGCAAAGGAGGTCACAAGCAAAGCAAAGTGGATGGGACATTGCTACAGCTGTCACAGCAGATTTAGCACATAAAACTACATTTGTCAAAGACACAATTTTTTATAACAGAAGTGCAAGGTGATGAGAGCCTGGAGAAGAGCTTTAGCTGAAGATGGGTAGGAAGGGACACATCCTAGACTTGTGTGACTTGTTATGTGGGAGGAACATGACAGAAGTGATAATGTTGGGATGCAGTGATCTAGTAGACAAATGACTATGGCTACGACCAGGCAGATCACCATTTAGACTTATTAATGGGGTCTGTGGTGATAGGACAAGGGGCAATGGCTTGTAAATGAAAGAGGGTAGATTCAGACTAGATATAAAGAAGACATTTTTTAAGGTAAGAATGATGAAACACTGGAACAGGTTGCCTAGAGGGGTGGCAGATGTCCCATCCTTGGAGACATCTAAGGTCACATTTGATGGGGCTCTGAGAAGCCTGATCTAGTTGAAGATGTCACTGCTCGTTGGACTAGGTGACCTTTAAATGTCCCTTCCAACCCAAAATATTCTATGATTCTAACCTGACTGTCAATATGATTGAGGAAAGGCAGCAGGAAAAATAGGAAATTGGAAAAGACAGGATCAAGCAAAAGGAGGAGCAACAATTAAAAGTTGTCTGTTCAGATTAAGCAGCTCGATTTGTATTTGCAGAAAGAATTGCTTAAATACAGAAAACACAGTGAGAAGAAAGTGGAACAAAAGGATCAGAGGAACAGGAACAGAGAATGGAAAGGAAAAAGCAGAAAGATCCTTTGAAGTATACAGGAAGAGTCAAATGGAAACAGAGCCAGGTAAGGTTAGATTCCCAAAACCCAAAGGAAGACAAGTTTTTAAGGAAAGCAGAGATAACAGTACTGAAGACATCGGGGGATCACCAAAGAGGACATAACATTAGTTGAAAGACTCTGGAGATGTTGTGGATGTTGTCTTTAGACTCCAGAGAGGCTGTGGAGTCTCCCAAACTGGATATATTTAAAAGCCATCTGGACATCCCCCTGGGCAACTGGCTGTAGGTTACCCTCCTTGAGCAGGGGTTTGGACTAGATAATCTTTGAAGGTCCCTTCCAACCTCAACCATTCTGTGATTCTGTGAAAGTTTACTTATGAGTACTTGAGAAAATATGTGAAAGTGGTCTTTGGAGACCGAAAAACACGCTTTACCTGAAAGAATCTGGGCTGGATGTAGTTGATGTGACTCCAGAACAACATGGCTAATAACACGGGAGTTTAATGTTTAGCAAAAGGAACGCAAAAACACATTTAAATGGTGACTCAAATATTGGCGAAAAGAAAAAAAAAACAGAGCAGGGAAGCAAATGAATGGTCAGCTCAGAGAACTGGAAAGACTAAGGCCCCTGGAAGAACAAGGAGGACTAGAGAGGATAATGAATGAGAAATATCTACGTATGTAGACGGGGAGAAGGAGGAGGCGAGAGCTAGGTGTATGCCTATCTTTTCTGCCCTCTGATGGAGACAGCCAATGACAGCAGTAGGAGATTGGAGAACATATATCTAAATCTAAAATTGCAAGTATGTTTAGGATGCCCTACACTTGATTTTTTAGTTGAAGTACTCAGAAGTCCAATGCGAGTTAACTGAAGCTATTTGCATTCAGGAGTAAATCTTACTTGCAAGTAAATCAACTTGCAAGGTGTATGTTCCCATTTGAGCTGGTCACCCTAGGCTCCCCTCACAGGCAATGAAGAGGAATAGGTGCGTCTAGGGAGCAACTTACACTTTGACTCCCACGTTTGGATGAGATGAGGTGCTCTATTATCTCTATTTTTTTCGAATGACTGCAAAGGAAACCTTGTGTAATCAGGTCCAACCTCAATGTTTGCCATAGAGATCTTAATGATATGCTTTTGGTCAGCAGAATCCCACCATTAAATTGACATTTTAAATACATCAAAAACAGTGAACACCTCCTTGGTCCAAAATACTCTAAAAATCATTTGAGAATTGTTCTGAAATGTCTGAAAAAGTCCCATAGGCTGAAATAATAAGAATCGACTGGCAGTATGGATTATATCCCTTTACTGCTAAAATTCTGCAGTCCTAAGGACATTTACAGCAACACTGATTTAAATCCAGAGACTCGTGTGAGCTCTAGTGGTCACCTTTGCATTTGATCATAACCAGATTCTAGGTTATGAAATCACAGGTAATTAGGGAAATGTTTTTACACCATACCAGGTGGCAGTAAACAGAAATCTTATGGTAAAAGACAGTAGGCTACTTACTTTGTTTTTGCTTAGATATTTTTTCTACTACTGATGGTCACAGTTCTAATTCTGTACCCCTTTTGTACGTAAATCTATATACTTACAATGCATATAAATGTATAGACATTTGTATATGCATACTATTTATATTAAGGTTGTTTCCCTGTTCCAGTAGTGACGGAACAACCAAAAACTCCCTTGATTATATCCCATCTAACATCTGCTTGCTTTTTCATACATACACGTTTGGGACAAAGTTCTTTGAACTTGTGCACCTCTCTGAATACTTAGTCAGCCCAGAGAGTATAGAAAAAGGTAATTTCATGCAAGAGACTTTGGCTGGGGATGATTGCAAATAAACATGAATTATGACAGTTATAAAAATAGCAATCACCCTTCCTCTCTGGTGTGTATTTATCATTATTCCCTCTCTATGGGTCCAAAAGTCAGTCTTAAAATGGAAGTTTAAATAGTACAGATACTGACGTTCCAAGTCAAGCTTTATTTGTGCTGCACCACTTACATACTGGGAATGACAACTCAGTATGGCTCTTTGCATTGGTACAACATACATATCCAATTTATTTCCCTTTATTCAGGCTGAAGCGGCTCTAAGAATCTTTTAGCTGGTGTCGTGAAAGAAACCTGAAATTGTTGCAGCAGCTTCAGACTGCCAGACTAACAGGTTACAGCCAGGCACCATTGACTCTGCTCCACGACATGGTCTCAAGCTATTTGCATTGGCTCTGTACTGTTAGGTGAGCTGTCATCTGACCATTTCCGCCAGTTTTCCTTCACCAAAACAGCAGTCTAACCCTCAGCTTTCAGCATTTACAAAGCACTGTTGTATTATGTTTAAGGGTGATGGAGAAAGTTGAAAACTTAGACTGGCATTCTTCCCCCTGACACTTTGTAGAACCACTTCACCTCATTAGCTCAATATCTGCCAACACAGTGGCATACTGCACAGGAATGATCCTTACTTCCAAAAATAACAAAGCAAAAACAAAGAAAAAGCATATATTTTACACAAAATAAAGGAAGTTTTAGAGTCTGTAGCACGTACTCCAACCTATAACATGTACTTCAATCTGATCCCACAGAACTGTGAAGAATTTTCTTATGTCTCTCAAAGGAAAAAAAAAATAACTAGAAATTATAGAAATACAGGCTTCAGGAAACCTCAAAAGGGACCATGGGTCTACACTTAGTGGTTAGACACCACAGTATTACTTAGTCAGAAAGCAACTCTTTGGCACAAATATTTACAGCAGATAAGTACCTTTGTAACAGCCATAGAAGTGGACAATTACTAGGCTGAGGTTTGCACAGTCATGCTATTAAACTCAAGACCAATAGTAAAAGACCAAAAGCTACAACTGTGTCACAGAAATACATCAGAAGAGATTCAAGGCATCTTCTTTATCAGAATGGAGCCAGATGAAACTCAAATCATTCAACAGTCCCCACTGGTGTAATCATAAAGAAAAAAAAAATTAATCTGGAACTTGATTCTGACAGTCTAATCCAGGGTGCATCAATAGAACATAGTAACTTGCACCAGTAATAGCTGGATTCACCAAAAGAACAAGAGTACCCTCTACCCACATCTTTAACTGTTACTGACTGCTATCGCTGCGATTACTTATTATCATACTTCATGAGCCATTTCCCTACCTGTGTTGATGCACAGAGTTACTCTGTCCTGGATGTAGGACATCAAATGTGTCTCTGTGGAAATGCATGATGCTTCCCCTGGTTCTTTCCTCTGGAAGGCAGCCCTGCCCCGCTGTGTTTTGACACTACCCCTGTAGGGTGCTACTTGTGAGTGGCAGAGATGGCTGTGGTCCTGTCCCATTCTCCAGGTTTTCAGTGGGTACGTTAAATAGGATAGGCACAATAGTAACCCCTCAGGAACATCACATGTAGCCTAGTACAATTTAAATTTCAAACGGCAGTTTGTTGTTACATATTGAAATACCTAAGCTCTTTGAAATGATGCACAACTTCAATGAGAGATTTCAAACAGCCGAACATGATCCCGGGTCTAGCAACTCAAGCAGTTTTTCATCCACCCTGTAGTCTGGCTGTCTAGTCCATATCTTTTTTTGGCTACAACCTGACTACAGGGCTATTATGTGACATTCTACCAAAAAACCTCACAAAGTCTGGCTGTTCTGCCCCCATGCTCTAACAGGTGTTCTTGTTTTTGCTTCATATAACTAGATTTTTTTGTGCTCATACTCTGTGTATTCACAGGTATATTTATGTTACTCAGAATTTAGAAATAGCCCATTTTAAGAACACTTGCAAAGTCTGTAGTGATGAACGTATCTACATCACCAGCTGTTGATACCAGCATTACAGTTGTCAAAAAACTAAGCAGAACTACACCAAGTGCACTGAGGGCAATGTGTCTAAAGCTTATACAATGTTTCCAAAACAGCCCTGCCTTTGGTACCTGAATAGCCAGTGCCGGACCACAAAAGGTTTCTTCCTTATTTTTTGCTCTGTGTCTGCCCAAGAGAATTATGTATTAATTTTTTACTTCAGGCTTCAGCTGAACACTATTTTAAACAAGCTAGTCAGTAAAGCTTACTGAGTAGAGCATAAAAATAAAAGTTAAAGCAAAAAAGGGAAGATAACTTAAAAACAATTCAAAGCAAACAACTGCTGAGTGTCCAGTCCATGAGAATGTACTCAGATGAGCCATGTCTCTGAATTTGTACCTAGTCTGATATGGAAGGAACATCACTTGCAGAAACTAGCTATAGAAACAGTAAAAAGGAGATATAATGCAGTAAAAAGGAACTCCTATGCTACTGCTGCCTAGAGTCCTCAGAGCTCAGGTCGATGGTGTGGCATCAACAAAGTTACTTTGATGGACGGATAATAGAGGCTAGCAGGACACCCTCGTGGTTAGGAGGGTAGGAAGAATGCAGCATGGCAGAGCAGAGAACAGTTCTGGTTCTTGGCAGATGTGTGAAGTTTGTGTTCTCTATGGAGGCAGGGAATGCTCAGTGGAGCTCCGAGTCCTTTCAGTCAGAGCCAGACACTTTGTGAAATAAAAATCCAGACATCCGTCTGGCTGAAAGCACTGGAACTAAGCTGAAAACACATGTGACTACTTGTGTAGGTGACAAGAGATGCTGGAATATAAAGTATTGAAGACAGTCAATAAACCTGTCTTACAGGCTTCCCTTTGTCCTCAGTGAAGAAAGAAACCTCAAGTGTATCTGAACATAAATGTCAAATGTTTTAGAAGAGACAAAGTTAGTTAGGCTTTCTCCCTGAGAAAAAGGCTACATATTCAAAACATTCAGGGACTATTCCCAGCTCTGTACCCTAACTGTGCTTCCTGTCTGCTCCTGCAGAAGTTACCACAGTAAAGATTTTTCGTACCTTACTAACATGTATTCTGTAAACTCTGCTGCAGGGCTTGGATGACCAGTGACAGATGTGAAATCTAACCCTCTCTCAGAACAGCGTGCTTCTGTACATAGTCTTGGAAGGCTCAAACACAAGAGCAATCCTTTATCACTGTAAGCAACCTGACATCACATAGAGGTAAGAATAGTTTTGAATGAAAATGGTTTAGAGCTAGCTGGCTTTTTTATTTTTGTTTAATCTTCCAATGGAAAAGGCTGTAAGATGGAGAGAAAAATAAGAAAAATTGACTTTTCCTACTGTCAACAGTTATCTCTAGTTAAGACTACTGTCACAATGCTATTGTTGAGTAGCATTTGTGATGATCACAAGGAAAATAAACAGATCACTTCAAAGCAGCAGGTGATAGAGTTTTCATCGTGATTGTCATGACCTCTTTTTTCAAGAAAGGAGATTATGTAAACATTCCATATTCCTAAATCAGAGTGATACAGTGACTTGCAAGCTGACACAAGATACTTTCCATATGTATTTAAACTTTAAAATAAGTTCCCTCAGCTTCTGTAACACACCTTCTCAAAACACTAGAAATCTTTGATATTTACAGGTCATGAGATCACAGGGTAGAAAGCAGAGGGTGTCAAACACCACCGGACATCACCTAGTCTAACTGCACAAAGCAAAGTCAGGTAAAAGAGGTTGCCCAGGACCATGCTCAGCTGTGTTTTGAATGTCCCCAAGCATGGGGACTCCACAATCTCTCTGAACAACCTGCTCCAATGTTCAACAACTCTAATGGAAAAAAACAATATCTTAAGTTTAAATAGAATTTTGTTTATTTGATTTTCTGCATGATGTCTCTTACTCTGTCACTGGGCACCTCAGAATCAAACTGTTTTCTCTGCTTTCCCCACCCACACACCTCCTTCCTGCACCAGGTATTTATAAACCTGATTCCTCTGAGCCTTCTCTTCTCCAGACTGAGCAACTCCAGCTCTCTCGGCTTCTCATCATATGACAGACATTCCAGTCCCTTAATCACCATTGTGATCCTTCGATAGACTCATTCCAGTATGACCATGTCTCTTTTGTACTGGGGAGCCCAGCACTGAAGCCAGTACTTGAAAGTTGTCTCTCCAGTGCTGTGCAGAAGGAAGGATCACCATCTCAACCTGCTGGAAATGCTATTCTTCATGCAGCCCACCAGTACCGTTGGCTTTCTTCACCACCAGAGGACATGGTCAGCTTGTCCACCAAGACCCCGAGGTTACTTTCTGCAAAGTCACTTTCCAGCTGGTACTGGTAACTGGGGTTATTCCTTCCCTAGTGAAGGACGTTTACCTTGACTGAACTTCAGAAGGTTACTGCTGGCTCATTTCTCCAGCTATTGAAGTCTCTGTGAATGAAAGCACAGACATCTGGTGTATCAGCCTTTCTTCCCTGTTTTACATGATCAGCAAACTTGCTGAGGGTGCACTCTGTCCCATTATTCAGGTCAATAATGAAAATGAATAGTTGTGGGCTTAATATCAACCCTTAGGGTACACAGCTAGTGACTGAACTCCAGTTGAACTCCACATCACCAACCACAACCCTTTGAAACACAGAGTTCAGTCAGTTTTCAAACAATCTTGCTATCCACTTACCTCCCCCATACTTCATCATCTTGTCTCTGGAGATGTTATGGGAGACAGTGTCAGAAACCTTGCTGAAGTTAGGGCTGAGTAAATCATCTCATTATCAGAAACAATAGGGTTGGTCAAACATGCTGACTTCTAAATCCATGCCGACTATGCTCAATCACTTTCTTGCTCTTAATGCTTCCAGAAGGATTTGCTTTATCACCTTCCAAGGACTGAAATAAGGCTGACCAGCCTGTATTTCCCTGGGTCCCTCTTCCTGCCATTCTTGAAGATAAGGGTGACAGGAAGGAAAAAAAAAAAAACAACAAAAAACAAAACACCAACCCAGCAAAACACAAAAATCCCAAAACATTCTCCTGGACCTCTCTTCTTTCCAGGATGTTCTCTGATAGGATTCTTCCATGCAGTTCCCTGAACAGGCCAGGAGTACCCACGTGAACGAACAGCAAGGGACAAACAGTCCAGGGGCTGTGAACACCTAGGCAGTCTCTCTAGAGTATCCCAGAGCCAAACACCCAAGCAGCAGCAAACAGACCTAGAGAAAAGTCAGGTTAGCAAGACAGGACCTCTGTTCTCTGCAGCAGGAAAACTCCCACCACACTCACTCACCATTTCCTCCTGGGGCTTTAACATGAATTAGACCCAGGCAGCTCAGCTGCTTTATTGATCAAGAGTTCATCAACCCTAATCTGCTACCAGGGTACAGACCTATTTATTCTACAGTTGCAAATCTGCAGTGTGGAGCAGGAGTTATCTTTCTGACATCAGAAGTCATAAGCTTCCAGCCTTCACCAGAAGAGTTTCCATTTCTCAACTTGATAAACAGCCACTCTGCCTGCCCCTCCTTCCCTACAGCTAGGGATTCAGGCTACTGAATCTGCACAGCCTCAGAGAAGATCACATCAGTCCTTTTCACATGACCTTTGATGCTGTACACTCTGCTGACCTCCACCAGTGCACACCTCCTGCAGGCAAGGAGCCCATCTACCCCAAGCTCTAGGCACCTGCATCCCCAGGCTTGGAGAGCTGTATCCTAGTTTGGAATCTTGGTTTGGCTCAAGTCCTGTGATGCCACTGGGATAGTGGGTCCACATGAGGAATCACTACCATGTTTGCACATCTCTCTGCTGTTCCAAGCTCTCACTCACAAAATATGCACCCTCTGTGAGCTGCACCCTAGGTTGACACTTATACAGAACTCTCCCCAGCAAGTACTGCAAGGGTGTCTGACCCATGCCATTCTGGAGCCAGCTGGATCAGATGCTTCAAGCACCCTTTGGAGAAGAACAACTTATAGAGCTTGTTAAAAGTACTTTACTTGCAGAAAGTAATAACCTCCTGCCATTCCCTCCTTGTAGCACCAAGACACTCTGGTCTTCCTTGGAGAAGTCACTGATGATCTCACAAGTCTCAAAAAAATCCAGAAGATTTCAAGGTAGAGCCCAGAAACCTCTGTAGAAGCTGCTGCATCTGTTGGCTCCACTCTGGTGAAGGAGGAACCTGCTGCTAATCTCTAAGGCAATCCCTGCAATAAGAGCTGCACCGGGGACACCTTAGACGGGAAATGAACTACTTTTTTGCTGTGCTGGCAGATGCTTGTCTACATTGTAAAGAAACTACCAACTCTTGACACGAATCTACTCTTTTTCAGGCCAAAGACTAGGATTTGCTAAAAGAAAGTATCTTGCAAAATTTATGCCCAAACTTACACTGCTGTTATCACTCCTTTATAGCAGTTCCAGAACTTACCACATCATAAATAATGTGTCTCACCTGACAGTGAGGCAAAGCTGGTTTGACAGATTGAAGGCAGTCAGAGGGCAGCAAAAGCAATTACGTAGATAGGCAATTACAGAAGAAATGAAGCAATAAGATCAGTCTTGTGATGCATAGTTCTGTAAACAGCAGAGGAGTGCTAGAAGCTGAAGAAAATATTGGAATAAGAACAGTTAGAAGAGCAAACTGGGCCAGCTTTTGCTTCAGAAATCCATATAAGATTTGTTAAACCTCCATGGTGTAACAGCTATTGTTTGTGCTAAATGCCAACTCAGTTCCAGAAATTTAACAAGGTGCTTCAAACCTGGTGTGTGTTTGCTGATCTTCTGAGACTTTGCAGTGCTCTATGTTTGCATGCCATACTGTGAAAGCTGTCTTGTAATTGCAAACTATTTTTCTTTCGCTGGGAAAAATGAATCTGGCAAAGCACAAATATCAAACATAGATCTCAAAGACCACACTGCAGAGCAGTGAGAAATTTCCACACGCACACATTGAGCAGCACATACATAGGAGAGGAGTAATCATCTAGTTTGGTTTTGTGGATTCATTTCGCTGTTAACATCGATTTGTGTGTTCAGGTCTAGTGCAGAAGAAGAAAAATGCCAAATATTATGCTAGCCCAAATATTGTGTACTATGTAACAACCATCCCCATATGGCATTAATAATTAAAACAGTGTCAAACGTCTTCCTCAATGTGAGTTGCAAGTCAGAAAAGCTAAAAGGCTCTTCTGCCATAAGGTCTATCAAAACTGCCAGTGCTCAGCTCTTACTGTAACTCTGGGAGAAACAAAGCAAAAATGGGGAGGATGAGAAGCAACTAAAACTATAAATTACTGTTTATAGTTCCTTAGCATGGAGATGAAACGCAGACTGTCAGAATGATTGCATTGTGCTTGGTTTTTGGATTACTGTTCTGATCTGGAATGACAGCCTGCCTATACCTTTAGAAAAAAATATTTCTCCTTTTGAATCTTGTACTGTCAGACATATAATATATGAATCTTTCAGACTCCTCAGTCCTTACAGGAATTCTGTTTACATTAGGGTTGAAAGGCTTGAAGTGCTTTCTGGATGAATGGCTCCAGGGCAGCACGTTGTGCGGTGTGGCTGCCAGGCTGTGGGCAGCCCCTGGCACTCTGTGGGTGTGAGGGAGGGTTGGGGCGGGCGAGAGAGTGGTTGTTGTCAAGGGAGTGCCAAAAACAACTGAGTGCTTGCTGTCTGATGAGAGAAAATTTCATCCCCAACTCCTCTGAATGGCTAAGTGACATAATCACCTCCAAATTGAGGAAGTTTAAAGGCGGTAGCAACCAGCTTTTCCAGGCTGTACCTTAACTGTGCTCCTGCAGTGCTGAGAAACACAAAGTAGGTTTAAACAGTAGGTCTCAGAGTCAGTCTGCTGCAGTACAGCCTGTAGAATAGACATGGCTTTAAACAAATATTCTGCTTCTCAACTAATTGATGTGCCTTGCTGGAAAACTGTGAAAGTCACTCATGTATGTTTGTATCAGTTATCGTTCTTCAAATGAGTCTGTAGGACTTTCTACCATGTCCCAAGCAGAGACAACTACCTCTCAAAGTAGATACACCAGCTAACCCTTTTTGTGGGATACTAGCTACTACCACACTACAAATTAGTATCAGGTGCTCAGTATTCACATCTGTTGTTAACACCCTTAGAAATCACAGCAAAATCATCTCGCCACTATAAGTTTCCCAACTGAAGGCCACCCAGCCTTAGAAAGTGTTAGCTGTTTTTTGTATCTGCTTTTATTTGTGGAGGAAGACAGGTTTCTCCCAAACACAGTGTCCTGGGTCCAGCTGGGATAGAGTTAACTCCTCACAGAAGCTGGGAGGTGGGTAGCCAAAGGGATAGTCGATACCATGCTGAGTCATGCCCCGGGTCTTGGGGGGACGGAGCGGTGGGTTTTGTGAAACTCCGCTGGTGAGATATTCATTGTATCAGTGTTTCCATTGTATTTTATACCTTGTCTTATTGTTATATTCTCTTACCTTTTGTTTTCCTTGTGTGGTGTTATTAAAAGTCTGTCGTTATCTCAGCTCACGAGGTTCCATTTTTTTTCTTTTCTCCTACCCTTTCCCATCTTACCGGGAGGGGAAGGGGGGGGGGGTCGCGACCACGTGGTGGTGGTCCTGACCCAAGACACACAGGCTGTTGGATCCACCCGAGACACAGATCTCCACACTACATCCACACTTCTCCCTCTGGGGTATTGTACTGGGGTCACTGTGACAGAATGCATTTAGCCTGAGGAAGAAATAAGGATGAGGGAAGCCTGAGAGGAAATAAGTGTGAGGAAATAAGGATGAATATACAAAATGTGCTTCTGAGCATAAATGACTTGCTGTACAGCAAAGCCTAATTCAAATACCCTTTGTGATCAACAGCAGCATGAAGCAGCTGGGTAACAGAGAGTGTATTTAAGGGAAGGGAAACAGCTGTAAGAAGCAGAAGTTACTGAGAATCCATTAGTGAAATCTGGACATAGTTCCAGATGTACTTGGCATGTAAATGCCTTCAAATGTAAAAGACATAAAAAAGTAGTTCTGTCCAGTAATGTCTGAACAGTCAGGAGCATATAGGTTGTCTACGGAAAAAAAGAGACACTCACCAAGGACAGCTGAATGAGACTAGGGTTAGATGTTTCAACTTCCTTCTTTCCTGTGCTCAGTTTTTTAACCAGAATTAGGCAAAAGGGTTTTACATGTGTGTATGTTTCTATATACATATGTGTGTGTGTATATATATCTGAAAGAAAAATCATCATGACAAGCATTACCTTCTTTTACTGCTATGAGGCAATCACTTCAAATTCCTGAGACTTTCAATCGCTTGGTCATTCTTATTCATCTCATTGCGTTTGCTTGTCAAGATCACTCTGGAAGTAAATGGTGTAAACAGAGGCTGAAAAACAGTTTCAAAGTTAAAGAAGGTGTCAAACTTTAGTTTCTTCAAGGACAGCACTGAATTAAGAGCTGAGAGGAAACTTCATGTCCTAGAATTTCCTTCCTTCTCCTGCTAGAGATGTGCCACTCCTTTGTCTTCTCCCCAGGCCAAAAAATGGTTTATTGCCTAACTGTGGTCTTATTGTCACATTCAGGGACTCCTGAACTACTACAAGTCTACTGTTGTGGTATTTTCAGAGGGAGGGAAAAGTACTCGTCATGTTTGTGAAATCCTCTGTAACTGCAGAATGCACAGACACTCGTTTTTACACCAAATGTAAGCAAGTTCTTATATATGTCTTTCCTGGGTGACTTATAACTACACTTTAGTTATTTTGGACCAAACAGCTAAGGCAAAAATGATGAAACCTGTGAATAAAGTAGAGTTTTCAGGTGAAAATTGGTCCAGCAATCAAGGAAATCTACTTTAGATTTACAAAGCTCCAGACATCTGTATCTGAGAGCTTCAAAATAATTGCCAGTACTGATGCTAAAATATCCTGGCAATCAGAGAGCCAGTACTAAGAACTATCAAGTGCTACTGAAAGTGTCAAAAGTTGTAGGAATTCCTTCAAGAATGGGGTCTTATCTTTACCTAGATTGCATCTGCAGTGTTGCAGATAGTATACCAGTTTTTTCTGCCTATTGCTAAAAACCGCAGGAAACTCAGAAAGAGACTGATTTTTCCAGCTAAGCAGGTACTGGAGATTTCCAATTGACCTCAAGCTCTATGCTGACATAATGCAGATTGTAGTTAACTGACAAATCCTATAGAGACTTGTATATACTTTTAAAATGTGTTTTATGGCATAAGTGGCTAAATATACAGATTTTTATAGGAGTACCTGTGTGTGTATAGCCTGGTTAGCCTATTATAGAATATACTGAACTGAAATTTTGTGCTCGTATATTGGCTTAGAAGTGCATTCAAATTTCTCTTTAACCTTTGCCTCCTCCAGATGTTATTTTCTCTGACACTTTTTGACAAATATATATGCCATTTCTAAGCTATTCCTTAATACAGTAAGTTGGAACTATTTTTCTTAATACAGATATATTAAATAATTTCTGTTTGAACAATCTGTGTCTTCTAGATTGAGGCATAAGTTCTGAAAATCTTATTTGGGATAAATTTTCTTGTAAACTAACTCAAAGTTAATTTCTAAAGTAGTTTATTGTGATGGGTTTGGATTGAATCATTCTCTTTCTCCCTCATTTCTTCAGATTTTCTCTGGACAAATGAATTTTCTAGGGACCTAAAATAACTGTAAAATCTAATCCTCTCTTGGCACCCTATTTTCTGTCGTGTATATCTGTAGCTTTCCAGTCAGAACTTCTAATGTTTTTATTCCAAACATAGTTTTTGAGATTTTATTGTCTCAAAGTGACTGATAGCTAGGAATAAGGAATACTCAAATCAATTATAACCTCCAGTCCATATGATGTATACAAAAGCAGTATCTTTTCTTTTTATTATTTTTTCTGGAAGCACAATGTGTACGTTAGAAGAGACAAAGTGAAGACTGGAATGAGACAGAGTCCGGTAAGGCAAAAGCCATGTTCGCTGCATGTCGGCAGTGTTGGCAGTAGCAGGCAGGAGCTCCAGGAGACCCAGCGTCCTGGAGGGAATACCTCAAAAGTCAGAACTCTCTGTACTAGTGTGTAAACCGGGGGAATTCATCCTGAGTGTGGTTGTCTGCAGCTTCAGCTCTGCTACACAGGAGCTATAGAGGCAAGAGGATGAATCAGGCTATCATCAATTTAGAGACAAGCTTCTGCTGACTGGACCACATTCATGGAGGACATTGTCTACGACTTTTTTGTGAGGAGGGAAATGCCGTCTATGGGCTTCCCATGCACTATGAACTTCCCTTTCACCTTCTGTCGCTGTATGTGACCTGTATGTGGAGACTTCAGTGCAGAGAGGAATATGGGTAGAATTCAACACTGGAATGGTCGGAAGAAAGTGAAATTGCTTTAACTGAGGATTTAATTTAGGAAAAGAGTGAGAGCAGTCAGAAGCCAAGAGCTCAGTGAAGTTAAACAGCAACCAGTCAGACAGGCAGGCGGTTTAATTCCAATTTTATATCTGGCTGTCATGTGCTAAGTTTGCTCCGATAGAAAGAAAGGAAGTGTTTTGATCCATAGCTGTGTGAGTCAGTATAACTGTGCTGTGGAAAGGGAAAGGAAGTGAGGTTTCTTTTCACAAGGTAAGTATAAGGCTGTGGCAAAT
This sequence comes from Pterocles orientalis, assembly GCA_011057875.1. Lineage (NCBI taxonomy): Eukaryota > Metazoa > Chordata > Aves > Pterocliformes > Pteroclidae > Pterocles > Pterocles orientalis. Next base: position 822,836 of record WKFP01014084.1, read on the forward strand.
TCATGCAATCCACAAATGGGTTGTTTCACACACTTGTGTAGATCTAATTTTTGGCTTGAGAGCGAGAGTTTTAACAATTTTTCTCAGAATGCTTTCTAAAGTGTATCGAGATTTGCTTGTGTTGGACTGATGCTGCAGGGGATCCAAGTGACACAAGGATAGAAGGATTATCAACAATTACATAGTAAATAAAAAATCTACAAAGAGTTTCACGTTCTTTGGATCATGTGAAATGATTTTTTCCTTCCATTTTTGGAAACTTAAGGGTTCTTTTGTTAATCATTTCTCTTCCAAGTGCAAAAGTTAAAAAAAAGAATGGAAAACTTAAAAAGTTAAAAGAAAGTCTTTGTAGACATGTACAGATTTATACAGAAAGTCATTGATGTAGTGATGAATGTCTCTCCTTAAACTGGGAAGCAGTTTTGAGTTTTCAAAGAGCCAAACAGTGAGAGATCTAAGGAGTACGCTGTTTTCTCTGAAACCTTTTATATCTTTGGTCTGGATCTGAACTGAGACTGTGGCCAGTGAAAAAAACTCTTTCCCTGCACCTGCCCCTCAATTATTTCCTGTATATTCCTTCCAACATCTTCACAGTGACTTTTGTCTTCACTATAGTTGAGTCCATTACATCATGAAAAATATGCTCCTTCCTGTTCTTTTAAGTAAAGTAGGTATCAGTGTGGATATGCTTGGTAGCTAAAATCAAAGGCAGAATCTGAAAAAGAGTTTAGTACTACCTGATTAATGTCATGGACCAAATACCACTCTCCCTCTCAGTCGCAGATTGCAATTCAGAACAGAATTACCTAGTGTGGGTAACATATAAGCCATCATGTTAAGAAAAACATTTTCAAAAAAAATCAGATACCAAGTGCTCAGTAACTTTGTATATAAACAGTTGGGATCCATGAAAATGTCTTTTTGGGTTAAAAAATTGCTTAGGAGTGGAAATAAGCTTATTTTAGTCTCTCTTCAGTCTCAGAAAAGCCATAATTCTTGCATGTCTATGCATCTGTTTAAAATTTGTCCATCACTAGCTCTTGAATTTCTGGGCCTTTATGTTAACAAGATGGTTTAGAGAATTCCACATGCACGAGGCTCTTAACTGGCTGGTAGCCTCTTGCTTGACTGGAATAGTCCATTTACCGAAGTGAGTGTTTTTGATCCGAGGTAAGGGAACTGCCCAGTAATAAAATTCAAGATCTAATGGAATTAACTATATACATGGATGACCCCTTCCTGATAGTTTGAAGTAAAATGTCAGAAGGTCACACAGCAGAAGTTAATGAAATGAAAACCAGAATCACTAAAGCTATTAAGGAAAAATAGATTCAAAGCTTCTCTTGCCATGTTCAACCATGCCAACAAATATTAGTAAGGACTTAGAACCGATATAAATGTAAAAATGTAATCAGATTTCATAACAATTAGGGGGTTTACCCATGTTTCGAAAGAAATAAAAAAACCTCAACAAAACACCCAAAGAAAAAAACACCAAAACCGTTTCTTTTTTACAAGGGTCTGATTCAGACTTTAAAAAAGTATCCACAAAATATTGTCCTTCTCTTTAACAGCACAATATGAAATAAAAGTATTTTATTCAAAACATTGTCTTGAGACACTGACACAAGTTTCTTAGATTTCTTAGACACCTGTAAAGGTCAATTTATCTCCATTCCTTGGAAAGGAAAATAGATTGTCCAAAAGGCTCTCAGGAGCTGGAAAGATGAGGTGTCATCACATGGTAAGTGGCAAGATGAAAGCACATCTTTGGTTTATTTTGATATCTATTCCTGACCTGCAATGTAGTACTTCTACATTTTAAAAACTGTATTTTGAATTATCAGCTCAAGTGTGCCTGTTACTAATCTCTCCAAAGCATTTGTCTCCTTGTCTGGCAATATATAAACCTTCCCACATTCCTTCTGTAACTTGAAAAATATTATATGGTATTGTCAGAAGCAAAGCTTTTTATATTTAAGTAGCCCTCATAGTAGAAACTCACCAAGCTAGTTCAGACCTTCCACAGAGCCAGCTGTATTTACCAATTGACAATGAGGTAAATTTATTGTACTGATGGATCACAGTAGGTAGACAAGGTGAAGAAGAGTGCAAACAAATGCACATGGTCCAAGTAACCACAAATAGTGGCAGTTTGGAAGCACAGATTTTTTGGGTGATTATCAGAACGTAACATGTTTGGGCTGGTTTTGACTTTGAGATAAAAGTTTCATAAATAATTCCTGCTATAGACAGTTTTGGAAATTTAGAATTTTTTAGTAAACATGATGGAATTATGACAAATTGAAAGCAAGAAACCAAAACATTAATAAACATGTATTTTTCACCTTTGTGATTGCCAATTTCTGGCATTTTAGCCAGACTACTAATGGTAACAGATAAGGTCTTATTAGATAAATTAGATTCAAGTTTTGTTAAATACGTGAAAGTGTGGCTTTCACCAGCTTAATGCTCAAAGTAGCTTAAGTTCAGTGCACAACATGTAGATGGAGCAAAGGTCTTGAAGGCATCTTAGGGAGTGGTTGGTTACGTGATTTATTTTCTGAGAGAGATTACAGAAATAAGGGAATACCCAACTAAACTATTGCATTTTTAAAGCAGTTCTGCAACATATGGCATAGATGATTGAACAATCTATATTTTCTGGAAAATCAGGAAGATCTGAGGTCTGATAATATTGCTACAAATGTCAAAAATTTCCACTTCATTCAGAAAAAAAAAAAAAAAAGAAAAAAACAAACAAGCACAAGTATTTTCTGAAGGCTTGTTTAATCAGCATTTAATATGTCTAGAGATTTTAGCCTTCCTGTTGGTTAGCTGTTGGTTTACACTGCAAATGACAGTTGTTATTTGTTTAAATATTACTTTTGCAGGAGCTGGGAAAGAAAACTTTAGGGATGCCATATTTCTGCAGAGTTTACAGATCTTTAAATACTGGTGGTTGAGCCGATTAATGAACACATCTGTAACTTAAATTCTCAGAGGCTGTTTTCAGGCTGTCTGAAAACAGAAAGTGTTGGGAATCTATGTAAAAGGTTTAAGATTCCCAGCTCCAAATGATCTGAATGGAAATATTTGCAACCAGATTGCTGTCACCAGTCTTTTCATGTTCAGGGTTATAGAATTTACCAGCTTAAGACAGGCTTAATTTGAGACAGAGTCACACTGAGCACTGTTCAGCCCAAACCACAAGATAAACATATGGGATAGGGTTATATATTTTTTTAATTTTTTTTTCCTGTAATTTGTCCTTTGTCTGCTTTCAGTTTGTGTGCAGTCTCATCACTTATGACAATCATGAAAAACATAAACATTTGCAGTAGAATAAAGCAGTAGGTGATTGTGGCATCGGATTATATTAAAGTAGAAAGAATAATTGAAATTCCAAGTGATGCCAGTATCTGAGTAGGGTTAAAAAATACTACTCTGCTGCAAAGAAGGAGGACAGAGAGCTAGCATAATTTCATTAGATAACACCAAACTACAAGTACAATAATTTGCATTTTTGGTAATGATTTCCTGGCTTGAACGACTTGAGAAATGTTAGAATAAAGTTATCTTTCTTTTCAACCAAACTTTTGGAAAAGTTATGAGAAAGGCTGTTCTAGTATAATCGGCCTCGTTCCCTTGCTGCATCCAATATCGCCAGAAGGCAAAGGCATTCTGATGGGAAGGTGACACATGGGAATTTAAGAATATTTTCCCACAGTTGAACACCTTATGAATCATGGGTTATCTTATCGAGCACTGTTCTTTCGAGTCCAATTCAAGCTCAAGATATGACCAGCTCAGTAGCCATGAAAATCACAATGTTCTCTCCAGAAGTTATACTGTGTGCTTGATTGAACCAGACTTTTTCACAGTCACTTTCAAGCTTTGGTGACAATCTCGGCAACTGAAAAAAAAAAAAGAAAAAAAAAAAGCCAAACCCATTTCTTATTCCCTCACTGAGTTAAAGGTGATCCATACTTATACAGGAGGAGCTTGAAAGGGAGACATAAAGTTATCTAAACAACAAGGTGAATCTGAGAAAAAAAATATACATGAGTTTATTACAGAAAGATTCACACAGGGAGCAAGCAGAATGTCATGGGTCTGAAAGCTTCTTTTCTAGGACAGGAAATATATAGGAAACAAGGAGCAGCTATAACTAATAAAGCTTATCCTTAGACTGAAATTCAGACCTTGATTGCAGTTGAAGGGCAATTCTACAAGCTCATTTGTGAATAATGTTTCTTATTGGATTTTAAAATATCAAATGCTTTGTGTGCATCAGTACTTTGAAGGTCAGGTTGTTACTCTGATTTGTTCTCATTTTCCACAAATGACAATGGATGGTATCTTTAAGAGTCTCATACAAAGATTTTAATATTTCTGATGTTTGGGACTACCAAAAAAGAATAAAAGAATAAAACAAACAAAAGAACCCCAGGAAAATAAAACTGTGGACATAACTATGTTACTTGTACATGCTGTAAAATTCTTTTGAATTTCTTAGGCTTTTTTTCATATGATGGAGGGTTAATAATGAAAGCAATCCTACACTGAGGTCACTCACAAAAATATTTGCTTAATGCCAATTTTTCAATTAAATCATATTTGTGTTTGTGATGGGTTGGCCCTTGGCTGGGGGCCAAACCACACACACCCGCTCACACAGTCCCTGCCCCCACCCAATGATAGGGGAGAGAATTAAAGAGGTAAATGGCAAAGAGGACTCGTGGGTTGAGATAAGGACAATTTAATAACTAAACTACAATAATATTAGAAATAATACTATATACAAAGATGCAATGTGATA
>WKFP01014084.1:827677-867941 GCA_011057875.1 Pterocles orientalis
TAAAAGCAAATCCCAGGCTAGAAGCCAGAGTGTCTCTTCCCCCCCAAAAGGCTGAATGTATGTCCTTGAGAACAAATAGCAACATCCTAGCAATAACTATAAACGTTCTTCTCTTATCAATTCTCTGCTGAGCAGGAATTCAAAACATAGCTTCTTGCTAGCTGTTTATGAAGAGAAGGGAAAAGGGGAAAAAAAAAAGTTAACTCTGCTCTGCTTAACCCACGACAGTGTTGTGAGGAAATAGTTCAAATTCGGCATTGGTTTGGCTTCGATGGTTTCTTTGGTACTGGGACAGAATTAAGTTACTATTTTCATTTACTAAGTGGCACATCTAGTTACCACACTTCCAGATCCAGAATGTCATACCAGAGCACACCAAGATGTAAATTTATGTTGGGACTGGTGCTGATCATTCATGGCCTGACTCTAATCCCAGTATTTTAAAAATACTTAACTAGGGAAAATACGGGAACATTTACTTAAACAGTGATGCCTCCTCTATACTAAAATAATCTGGAACATAAAAACTTTTTCCGGGATTAGTGTAACACTAAAGCGGATTCAGATACAAAATTTTCTTTCCTTCATCATAGCCTAGAGATGTCCCTGGGAGGATGACTCTGTGCTCCCTTTGTTTGTGTGGCAGAAGCTGACCTGCTCTAGGTCCCAGAATAGATGCGTTAGCATGAGAAGAAGCAAAGCAAAATACTTTGGGAAAAACAGTCTTCCCAGAGAATGAGAGAAAATTAAGCTACCTAGCTCAGAGCTACTTTAGCCACCTCTTACAGGTATGCATTGTACTCTGTAGATATGCCACCATTTTACCATAACCACAGCATAAATCATATCAAAGACTTACATCAAGGACTGTATAAAAACGTTCTGTAATGCAGAACTACTCATCAAAGCTAGTTCTCTTGACTCTGCCAAACCACCTTTCTTAGCTAGCCTGTGTCAGTATGTGTTCAAAATCCAAAACACAAGTCATATGACAGCAGAAGCAGGCAAAATACCCACAGAAAGGATATACTGGGGATAGCCAATTACACAGTGGTTTGATGTTTTGGTGTACAGCAGAGGAGTGGAGGAAGGGGATTATTTTTCCAGTTGGAAAGAAATAGAAAGGAAGTTGAAAAGTATGAAAGGGTTCAGGAATGAAGGAGAGAAGAGTTAAGAGAGGAAAGTGTGGATTAAATCTCAGTTGAAAAATCTGTAGTTGAGAGAGGAGAGCTCTTGGATCAGACAACTAAAGAAGGCAGAGAAGAAATAGGTAAGTTCTAAAAAAGCTTTGAGATGCTGTTAACATCTGCTGTCAATCAGGTTTGTTTCTAGAATTAAATTTGTGGTAGATGAGGTTAATAAGCTCAAAAGTCCAAAGGAAAACTTAGCCACAAATGGTGTCGGAGAGTCTGCAAATCTCCATCTGAACTGTGAAGACAGGAAATCCTCATCCCCAGATTCTTTTTCACTGTCAGGACAAAGCAATGCCTGTTGCATGGTAGTATCATGTATGGTTCAAAATAGACTTCTAATTCTTTAAGTTTCCCAAATAATGAACTCTAAAAGTTGCTCTAGGAGTAAAAAGGCAATTTTTTTTCTGATTTTTCTTGTTCTTTTTTCTTTAATTTCTTGTACATATTTTGATGAATGGAAGTGTATTATTTGTAGTTTATACTGGCTTGGTTTATTTTCTTTTTTTTCTTTCTTACATTATTTCATTAGCACAATAGAAGAGATCAGATCCCTTCAAATGAAGAAATAATTCTCTGAAGTACAAAGCAAAAGATGGCTCACATTGGAGCTCACTATTCATGAACCATATAGATTTTCCAACATACCTGCCCCAGCTGACTCCCTTTTTTAAGCGTTAAACATAGTCCATAAATTCTGTTTCAAAGTTTAGATTTACAATGAGTCCATTCATAAAACTGCCACGGTAGGTTTTCTAAGAGCATTTTACACTAATGTGCAGAATGTTTCCAAGCTGAGTAAAAGCTAAACTGTTCATACATATCAAAGCTTTCTCCTTTATGGACAGATGGTCAACTTGCCAGTGGACTCTTGGAGAGAAGGCGGGTGGAGGGAGAAGTGTTAGCTCAAAAGGGCCAGACTACAATGAAACTTGTTCATAAAGAGCTGATCTTTGTTGTTTGTTCAGAACCCATTTTAGGAACATGACTGAACTCCCATCGAATCTAGCAGGCTTCAGTAGAAATGGTATCATGCCACATGTCTGGAAAGGAGCACCTCTCTGGCACGAAGCAAGACTGCTTCTGACTGGGAGTTAAGAGTGTATGGCAGAAGGAAAGAAATTTCTGTCCTATTAAAATTCCTCTTTGCTATTGTATTGAAAAATACAACTCATGTCATGCTTTAAAAAAAATGTTCGTATTAGACTGATAGAAATTGTCACAATTGTGTTTTCTGTAGATCTGCAATGAATCCTGATTTATTGATATCATGATCCTTTTTATTAAGTAGAGCTGTACAGTGTATGGATGGGGTAAAGATCATTGCATAAAAATCATGGCAGTATTCCAGTTCCCCTTCTCAACTGAGTTTCTTGACTTTTCTTGGGTTTTTTATGTATTTCCAGCCAGTTTCCTGTGACTATTTTAATCTTTCCTTCATCTTTTCTGGGGGGGTGGTGAAAATTTTTCAAAAACAGTTTAGAAACAGAAGATACTAGACAATAATTGTAGAGAGTGAAATTGTAAAAAGACATACAAATGTGTCCGTTAGAACCCAGATTTCTATGCATGCCATCATAGTGTAAATATAAGACTTGTATAATGTGGTTTACCAAAATACTGCCAACATAATCTAACTTGAGAAATTCTAGAACAGATCAAGATTGTTATTTTTCAACTTCTCTCTGATCAAGTAAAAATAAATTGCATCCTTTTAATAGATTACCCACATTGTTGTTCACAACCAGTGCTGGGAAAAAGCTTGACTTAAATTGGTCTAAGTACACTATGATAAAAACCAATAGCTTTATAAATTTTGTGTGGTTTTCTTTTTAGATATAAACTATAAACTCCATCATAGCTTTATGAGGATTTGATAAGTATGAGAAATTTCATAATAAACTATAGCTGTGCTAAATTAACCCAAAAGAATGAAAACTTCACAAGAATACTCTTCTGGGAAAGAGCTGTAGGAGTCTGCAGGGCACTGTTCCCTTGCCAGGCCAGAGGCATTTGAAAAACGATGCCAGGGCCATTCGTTTGAAATGGGAATAACTGTCTCACAATGATTTTTTATTTTTTTGCTTGTGGCTACTAAAATCCCCACTCCTTAAACACTTCTTGATTTTTCTGTAAAGCCTGTAATAAAATCTGCTTTGTTTTGGCATATAATAAACTCCTGTCTCCAATATCAAGTGAGGGTCTTAGAGGGAGACAAGATAGACAGTGCTCATACTAGCATACTTAAAACCTGTATTTACTGTTTTTTTCCCCCTTAGACAAGAATTTCTAGATTGTCCTTTTTAAAAAAATCCAATTCCGACAGAAAAGTTTTAGTCCCCACTCAGGTGAATAGGGATATTGGGTTTTATCTTGCATATTAATTAAGAAAGGCAGGATCCATTTTCTTTTCTATTCTATTCTATTCTATTCTATTCTATTCTATTCTATTCTATTCTATTCTATTCTATTCTATTCTATTCCATTTTATGAAAGAAATATTTCATAATCTTTTCCCTAATACATCTTCTAAATGCTACTGCTGAATCCATGAGGAAAATGACCTTAATAGTAAAGAGAAGTATCTTGGTGATGCTCTGTCTATACGAGAGACAAAGGAACTGGTGGAAAGATGCAAAATGTCAGGAAGGAAAGGATGTGCAGGAAGAAGTTTTGATGAAGATGTTTTTTGTAACACACTCAACAATGTGTGTGCTAGAGAAAAAAGAAAAATACGTTTTCTTAAATTGATGACGTTTCTTATGGTCTTGAGAGAGTTTTTGAGACACAAATCTCTACGTGCTGAATAGATAACAATTATTAGATTCAGACTCAGGCCTGAAATCTATCTGTCCCTATACTCAATATTTTATAGCATTTACACAACACCTTCAAGTTCTTTCATTCCTTTTCTAAAAGCTTCTTTTCCTGCTCTTAGTCTTTTTACATTCCCTAGAGTTTATAGTGTCTATCACATAATCAGTGTTCTGAAATAATTCTGCAGTTTAGGCTCTAGGGAGAAATACGTACATTTTTTTCTGTTTTTAATGCATGCGTGTATATGTGTATGTGTTTTATTTACTGTGTTGAATTAAAATGGCATTATCACAGCAGTAGGAGGAGGGAGAGATCTATTCTCTTCAAGCCCTCTTCCCTAAAAGGCAATATTTTGTCTCCTAAACACAAGATAGGTTCGACAGAAAGTTATTACATTCTGTCTGAACAAAAACAGTCTTACAGATTTCTCATACAAAATGCCATTCCTGCTTTCCTAAAAATTCTCTTGGTTGGGTCTCAGTGCAGTCATCCATTATTTTAACGTATAAACTCTTTACAGATGATTTTATGTGCATGGAGAATGTAGGAGATTTTATTATTCAAATCAGTGCATCAATGTGCCTGCAGACACTTTAATATTTTGCTGGCAGACTACCTTTAAGTTCTACTTGTTTTTGAATTGGTCACAACAGCCTGGCTTGTCAGGCATGGATTTCCCAGAGCCATTGACAGACTTTTTCACGTGCAATATGCACAGTTGTTTTTTGTGTAGCTTCACCATAACCATTACATGTCCATTTTTCCTCAGATCCATCCGCAAAAACAGTCTAAATCTCTGGAGTGTTCCTGAATTAATAAGTCGTGTAAGTGTACGCTCAGCTTAAAGTAGAGGCTTTAGCTGGATTATTTTCATTATCCTTTAAAGGCTTCAACTGAAAAATGAATGTTGCATACAAGCTGTCTGCTTGTCCTAGAGTAGGGAGCTGAGCTCTTCTCTGTTTCACCTTCTTAAATCTGAGGGAAAACATTAATCTGAATCTGATCTCCTGATTTGTTTGTTTTTAAATGATCTCTGGATTTGCCCCATGACAAATCTTAATTAAAGGATAGGGATAACAAAATTATATAAAAATGTAATTGTACATATTACTTTTAAAATATAAAATCCTGTGGATGCAAAATGGATGCATCTTACACATCTGGGAACTTACGCGCTGAGTAATGCGTTGCCTGCTCATTCTGAAGTGGATCACATTCTGTAATAGTGTTCCATATAAGTTTTCAACCGAGAATTCCAAAGTGCCAAACTGTAATTTAGAACATGAGGCTGCTCTCGTTTAATCTACTGCATCACTCAGTCAAATGCAAAACTCTTCTCTTGAGACCAATATTCTACATAAAAAATAGACTCTGCTACAAAAGCAAATGACAAAACTAGTTTCTATTCAGCATTGAAATAAAGTGAACAGATGTAAATTAATGGTTAATTGGTTCAAAATGAAACAATATTACAAAACTATTATTTTTTTCAATTTTTCATTCCACAAAATGTTTTCTATTTAGTTTTTGGGGTTTTTTTTTGTTTGTTTTTTTTTTCCTACCCTGCAGGAAATGAATTTTGAAAACCAAGCAAGCGTTCCACTTTGTATTGAGTTCTGATTTTCATTCTTTACTGGTAAAGGCAGATCTTATGCAAGAGTTTTCCCTCACTGGCCTTCCTCATCTATCATTAACTGCAGCAAATGTGGAAGCAAATTATAACTCAAATATAACAGTCATTAATCACAGATTGTGTTTTAACTGGACACACATTTGATACATTAAGAAATAGATGGATTAACAAAATATCAGAACTATGATTGAAAACTGCAGATTGAGAGCTTTTCGGTCCAGTAATCTCAGGATTTTACACACTGAGATGTCTTAACTTCATCAGGATTCATCCTAATTTTCCCTCCTGCAAATAGGAATAGAAAGACTAATGGAAAATGACTGTACTCTTAAAAGAAACTTAAAGAGCTATGAGAAGAATGAAAAGTGAGAATGTTCAAATATGTTTCTCTAGAAGATTTGTTACTAATGATTAAAGAGTTTTTTTAAGTGTCCTATTGAGAGTTATTATGACGATTTTAGAGACCAAATTCCGTCATTAATGTGTAAAGGAAGGATTTCAAATCTCCTTTCTGTGGAAATCAGAATGTAACTTTAACTACTTATGCCTCCGTAATTTTTTAAGGATGCCAAACTCCACATTTACACTGGGTTTTTGTCTTCTCCTAGATTGATGGGATAACTGAAGAACAGACTGATTCTCTTTGCCATCACGTATCTTGCCCTGAATTGGCTGTGTATTGTTTTGATAAAAATGTCCATCTTACAAACAATGTTTATTTTCTAGTCCATTTACTTTGGATGCTTTTTTATTGATTTATAGGCTTCCTAACTAAACTTATAGCAAAGATATAGGTCATTTTATGACTTCAAAGCATATGATCAAGGCTGTGAAATAAAATATTCTTAAATGAGAAAAATCTTCTGTATTTCTGTTTTACTTGGTTCATCTGTTTTCTCTTGGGAGCCTAGTAAGAAAACAACTTAAACATTACATTGGCCTAAATATCATTGCTATACATAGGATACATTTTATTTTAACTTAAGCTATAACAAATACCCTAGATTACTTACTTGTGAAAATCTTGATGTTTGCCAATAAAATCCAGATGGAAAGAGTGGACTCACTTCCTTATCTAAGAGCCTGGAGCCATGTTCCTCATTATTTATATTCCAACAGCATTTGTAATATATAGGCTCTGAGCCTTACATGCTGGAGTGCACAAACCCATTACAAGATACAGACTACATTCAAGCACTTTAGCCTTTAATTTAAGAGCTAGTAGAATAAATTTAATGAAGAATCACTGGTTAGGAATATAAGAATAATGTTCAAAGATTAAGGAGTGGAAGATTTTTCAAGTTCACAACACTGGATTAAATCTGTATTTACAGAAACTTTCTTCAAGTGCTACAGAAATGGAAAATACTGACTCAGTAGGTGGCACTATTCCCTCAAAATCAATATGAAGCTTTTTCTTGGGCAGGTAATTTGGGCACCGAGGTAGGAAAAGTTTTCTGTTGATGATCTAGAAATTTCTGCACCCAACCACTGTGGTCATCAAAGGTGTTGTGCTTTTCGGAAAAAAAAACAGGTAATTTTGCCTTGCCAAGTAGATAATAAAGCAGAGGAAGAATAATATGTAATTTTGATATTTTTTGCATATGTGATTTTCCTTCTCATTTCTTGTCCTTAATTTTTGTGCATTCCTGCATCTCAGTGGCTTGCTTTGATTAAATAGCCAAATTTAGTTCAAAATATCAAATTTATATTTTAACTAAAGCTTAAGGTTCCATTCTTTGATTAATCATAATAAAATATATAAAATAAAACCCCTCCTGAGGCCAGACTAAAAAATAAAAATTGTTTAGGAAAACTTTACACAGCCTTACAGTTTTGTAAAAAAAAGATTTGTGCAATAGAGCTTTTAAAACGTATTAGTATAAAGTAGAATAGTCTTTTACATTTCTGGAAATGTAACATTCAAAAACTTAACATTTACAAAACACTTCACAAAATGAAGTCTCTAAGAATGTAGGGTAAGTGTTAATAACTGGTGAAAATATGTGTGTGTGCTTGAATACATCACTGATAGATTCCAGTTGTTCCAATACTGCCGACTTTGCTTAGTTACACTTTCATCAGGTATCTGCATTCAGAAATAGAGTTTGATTTACAAGTCAAACAGCTAGAAGCACCTTTTGTAGACTTCTCTGCAATACCACTGTACAATACTCTTTCATGCTATAATCAAGCATCTTTAATGTTGAAAACAGCATCTTTAACAAGATCTGCATGAACTTCACAATCAGTGTACAATGGAGTATAAACTTAAGAACAATGTTATCTCTGTAGTCCCTAATTTAATTTAACCTATTTTAAATTAATTTAACCTATTCTAATTTGTAATAGCTCTCTTAGGCTAAAATTTAATACATAAAATACACCTTCAGATGTAAGATTGCCTTTAGAAAATTATATAATGCATCATTAAACTTCAACTTAGTTGAACTTTTTTTTTTAAGCTTAAGAACAACTCAGGAAAGATCTCCCAGAAAACACTTTCTGTAGTCAACATATTAATGCTGCTTGTTCTGACCAGAATATCCACATTTCATTGATCATCTCAGAAGATATTAAAGTTCTTAATTTGGCAGAGTATTTCTCTGAAGTGTTTTTAGGAAAAGAAAGTCACATGATATAATAGGAGCAATACTGGAATGCTTGATCCCTTAATTACAGTTGTTTATTTTTCCATTTTGTTATCCAAGCATTTAGGCACTTTACAGCTTACATGCAGATTCTGCTTGTAAAATAAACCATCACATGTGTAACCTATCACACTGAAAGTGAATGAAGCTTTATGGTAACTTTGAGGGTCTTTTATGACATAGAGAAAAGCCCACAACTACCCTGGTGTTACAGATTGTTAACAGTTGCCATTTGAATTCTTCTTAATGGACAACACCCAATAATTGTTTTGCTTTCCACTGTGCCTGCAATCCGATATCTGTTAGAAACCTTAAATCTAAGAGTCAGCTTAAAATCTTTACTAAAATATTAAAGAAGAGAATGAATAATAAAGCATCTAGTGTTTCTAAAAGCCATATGCCCTTATTTTTAATGTCCTAAAGTTCAAGCTATCCCCAGTTTACAATAACATTAACTGCTTGAGCTCAACTTTGGCTTAACTGTATAAGGAAAGGAAAAAATGGAGTATCCACACACTAACAAGCGTGATGGTGACATTTTAGCAATGGTAGCTATTTTAGCAATGGTTTTAGCTTCAAGTCTGAGAAAACTGTGGCATGTTTCTGCATTACTTTCATGGACATTTTTTTAATGACATATTGGAAAACTTGAAATTTTCAGTGTTTTTCAAATCTGGTCTAACTTCTTCCCCTTCTGGGCTTAATGCTTGCTAAAGAAATGTAGAAATTTCATAGCAATTAAATCCTAAAAACAAAACTTAATAATTGTAATTGATTCTTATTCTTTTTGCATTACTTTTCTGGACCTCAGGAAGCTTTGTGAAAAAGACTAAATCATTTCACAACTGAAAAGGGAAATTTGCCATCAATCATAATCAGCCAAACCCAGGAGAAACCACTTTTCTCATAGTGTTTAGAATGACACAGAATGCCATGTTGTCCTTAGCAATGTACATGTACTCTTTAAAATATGCAAAGCTGGTCTAGCTTGAAATCCATTGAGTAACATATATCAAAACAGTATACATTTGAGGCATAGGATATTCTGTCAACTTTTTTATTCTCACCCTGTTTTGTTTACTTATTATGCTCACTTACCATTAAATACATTCTTTGTCATGTGTTCCTCTATTTCTACTTATCTCTCTGGTTATCTCTGGGCTAAGTTATTGTTTACTGTTTTACTACCACTTACTTACCAGCCTTGCACCTCATGGTAATGCTTGTCATCTTTTCCTCCAAGTACTTAAGTGATTATTTTCATAGCAATAATGGGCTCACCTATGAATGCTGGGGGATACTGGGTTCTGAGGGACCTGTCGGAAGCACTCACCAAGCCACTTTCCATCATTTATCAGCAGCCCTGCCTAACTGGGGAGGTCACACTTGACTGGAGGTTGAAAAATGTGATGCACATCTACAAGAAGGGCTGAAAGGTGGATCCAGGGAACTGCAGGTTCTGTTGGTCTGACCTTGGTGCTGAGGAAGGTTGTGGAGCAGATCATCTTAAGTGCCATCACTGAGCATGTAGATCACCAGGTGATCAGACCCAGTCAGGATGGGTTCATGAAAGGCAGGTTCTGCTTGACTAGCCCAATCTCCTTCTAAGACAAGGTGACCCACATAGTGGATGAGGAAAAGGTTGTGGTTGTTGTTTACCTGGTCTTTAGTAAAGACTTTGACACTGTTTCCCACAGCATTCTCCTGGAGAAACTCATATCTCACGGCTTAGACGGGTATAGCCTTCACTGAGAGAAAAACTGGCTGGGTGGCTGGGCCCAAAGAGTTGTGAATGGAGTTTAATCCAGTTGGCGGCCAGTCACAAGTGCTGTTTCCCAGGGCTCAGTACTAGGTCCAGTTCTGTTTAATTTCTTTGTCAATGATCTGGATGAGGGGATCGAGTGAACCTTTAGGAATTTAACAGACAGCACCAAGTTTTGTGGGGGTGTTGATCTGCTCGAGGGTAGAAAGGCTCTACAGATGGATCTGGACAGGCTGGATTGATAGGCTGAGGTCATTTGTGTGAGGTTCAACAAGGCTCAGAGCCAGGTCCTGCACTTTGGTCACAACAAACCCATGGAACGCTACAGGCTTGGCGAAGAGTGTCTGGAAAGCTGCCTGGCAGAAAAAGTCCTGGGGGTGTTGGTCATCAGCCAGCTGAATATGAGCCAGCAGTGTGCCCAGGTAGCCAAGGCAACCAATGGCTTCCTGTCTTGTATCAGAAACAGTGTGGCCAACAGGACTAGGGAAGTCTCTGTGTACTTGGCACTGGTAAGGCTGCATATCAAATACCGTGTTCGGTTTTGGTTTCTTCACTACTAGAAAGACGTCAAGATGCTAGAGCATGTCCAAGGAAAAGTGACCTAGATCACAAATCACAAATCTTATAAGGAGCAGCTGAGGGAACTGGGGTTGCTTAGCCTGGAGGAAAGAAGGCTGAGGGGAGACCTCCTCATTCTCTACAACTCCCTGAAAGGGGGTTGTAGCGAGGTGGGTTTTGGTTTTCTTTCCCAGGTAACAAGCAACAGAAAGAGAAAAAATGGCATCAGGTTGCACCAGGGGACCTTTGGATTGTATATCAAGAAAAATGGTTGTCAAGCATTGGAACAGGCTTCCCAGGGAAGTGGTGGAGTCATCATCCCTGGAGATATTCATAAGATGTGTAGATGTGACACCTAGGGACATGGTTTAGTGGTGCACTTGGTAGTGTTAGGTTAATTGTTGGACTCAATGATCTTAAGGGTCTTTTCCAACCTAAATAATTCTATGAGTCTATGACTCTGTAATGTGAAAAACTAGCGTTTTCATCCTTTGCCACAAGCACATGGCATCTGGAAGAGAGATACACTTCATGCCAACACATATTTCAACTTTATCAGGTAAAATATCCCATACTGTTTGAGCATGCTTGTGTTTCTCACAGTTTGAGAACCACTTGGGATCACCTTGTAGATGCACTGACCCAGAGTGATGAGACACCAAGACCCCAGGGATGAGACGTGAATCAGTAACTTCTATTTGGGGAAGCCTTAGCCAGGAAAGGCTACAAAGGTAATTCCTGTGAGCACAGCTGATCCAAGTTTTCAAAAAAAAGTAATAATATTGATAATAAAAAGATGCTCGTGTTTTTCCAACCAAACTAACTTTTAAATGTGCAAATGTTTATGCCTACAAAGACAAGCTAGATAAAGAACTTAGTTTCTTTTGCTCTATCACATGAAAAGCCAAATGGAGTAAAGGACTGTTACGGGGAGTGAAAATTTACTTTGCACAATAAATCCAATTATTGGGGAACTTTGTTTTTCTCTGTGAAGAATGGATTTTGCACATTTGGGGTTTTAGAAATCTACCATACAGAAAAGTATTCAACAGCAATTGGAAGTATAAGACGTCTTCAAAACAAACACTTTTACCATTTGAACCCCTCCATTCCTCCAGGAATGAGTTAGTTTTTATGGGAAGAGATTTATTTTTTTTTCTTTCTTTCTTGACTATAAAGGAGAAAATGTTGCTGTTTCTTATCCTGGACTTGGGTATTCAACTTCTGCATCATACCTTTCAAAACCCTCTCAGGTCCCACTGGGAAAACTGAAAGCTCTATAAATAAAAGCAATTCCTCTGATGGTACAAAGCTACTCAGGAACTGGGTTGTCTTAGTTGGTTCCCGATGGCTGGTCTTGGCAGAGGAGAAAAATGCACTCAGTCTAATTTTCATTTTCCAAACAGTAACTAAAAGTAAGTGCAGGTTCAAAAAACACTTAATGGAGAACACTTGGTTGAAGCTTAGTGCTTCCTATTGCAATTCTTTCACGTTAAGTGATTCCACACATCTTAAGAGGAAGCCAGCTGATATCGTAAGAAAGTATAACAAAAATGGCTTGTTTTTTAAATCTCATTTTACAGCATTAAATTAAATTTACACACGGTTTCTAGAACTTGATAATGGCAAGTATTGTCCTATTAAGAAGATGCAGACCATTGCACAATATCTCCTTGTTTTTGCAGATTCTTTTGAATCTCATTGCTTAATAATTATTTTGTGATTTCTCCATCAAAACAGAAATGTCTCTGCTTCTATCCACTGTTGATAACTGTTAGACACCTGATTTTAAGTAGAAGACTGCTTAATTTTTCCAATTTTTGAACATTAATATTATAAGAACTGACAAGCGGTTGGACTGCAAAGAATAGCTATGCAATAAGGCTCAGAAAATATTTTAAAACATTATAGATATTGATAAAAAATCAGGAGGAAACTGCTCCAGTCACAAATATCATCTTGTTGAAAACACACATCTCATTTTATGACTGATGATAAAAGTCTTTGCTAAAGTGTATGTAATTTATGCACTGATTGTTACAAATAACATGTGCAATTCCATATGCTGTGCTTCATAAAACTTATGCAAACTACCCCTTTATGTCAGACAGGGGAAACTCTGTTAAAACGAAATGCTCTATGAATGGAGTCCAGTGTTGGAGGGTAGTTCAAAGAGACTTTATCTAAGCAAACTGGAATGGGTGATTTCCTTGTAGCTTTACAGTCATTATTAGGCATATGCCAAGCTGCTCAGGAAAACCTGTAGTACCTTTGAAATTAGGTAATACAAATATCAGTCTTCTCTACTTGAAAAAGTTTAGTAGTATGAAAATATTTTTATTGCATGCTGAATCTTTCTCTAAAACCTCTTTGCACATAATTACTCTTTTCCCATAGGCAGAGACATTGGATATTCCTAAATTTAAACACTCTAGCTGGCCTCCTAACAACCACCAAAAATAAAAGTCTATCAAACGTCCATTATTACATGTAATAATAAATCCTATGCAATCATGTGCTTCAAAGCCTTAATACCAAGTACAGGAATGAAAAACTGCAGCAATTGGATAAAGGGAAGAAAAATAAAGAAATTATTTTCTCAGGCAAGCTATTACAAGCCATAACTGAATCTAGATCTAGGTGCTGTCTAAAACTTTTGTATAATAATTCATGTTGAAGAGTTCTGTAAGAATTAGCAAATTGCCAAAACAACTTTGTAAGGAAGAATTTCAAAAAGTGATATTTTTATTTCTCTGCTGTGGTGATGGGAGAATGGAGATAATTTATGCAGTCCCATGCAAGAGGCAATCGCAAAGTTGTATTTAGAAGCATTGAATCTAATTCTGTCCTCCATCAACATGCTGAATTCCCTAAAACATTAGAGCATATCGAACCATCATTTGCCTCTCAGCTCTTTGTAGGAGCAACAAGACGTATTGCCACTTTTGGAGTGCCTGCACCTCTCTTCTAGAGTGACTAGAAACAGACTGCAGCAATTTCAAAAGCAGTTTTGCAATTTTCTCACCTTATCAAAGAAGAGCAAAGAGGTCAGAGACGTTTGGTTAATATATGCAGGAATCACTACTAACCAAGAGGTAAGAAAAAAAAATAAATTAGTACCCCTCTAACCTTAATTGCAGGATTTCATTGCTACATCTCATGAGTTAGATATTCCAAACATCTAAGAACATTGTAAGATATTTAGGAACAGGTTTTAAAGAAGCTGTTTCTTAGGCTAAGACTATGGGAACAGTTACATGGGTTTCAGAAGCTCTCCTCATATCTTAATTCAAAGTTGGGAGATACTTGTGGGTATGTGGATGAGGGGGGTGAAAAAGGGAAAAAAATGCTACACAAAAGTTCCATAAATAAGTAAGTAAAGCTTCTGGTCTAAGTAAGTGGGACTCATCTCACCTAGCTGTGGATGCCTATAGCTGAACACGTGAAGTCTAAGTTACCTTGGTCTCCTTTTATAGTCTGTAGAGGGAAATGAGTATCTTACAGTCCAATTCAAACATACCAGGTCAAAAAAATTCCCTTTCTGAAATTGTCTTTTTCCTCTCCATTGACCACAAAAGACACACATGATACCTAGCTGACACTTAAACACTTGAATCCTGTATGCTCAAGTTAAGTCCTGGGCAGGTGAAACACTACACAGTGTCCATGGATTTTTCCATAACCTCTCTGCTTCCTGAAGTGAATTGTTCTGTCTCTGGCAGTCATCCAGCAACAGCTCACAATAAGTCTCTTTTAAATCTGCAATAGGTTGATGAAAGAATGATTAACAACTGAAGCAGTTTGTAAACAGACCTTAGAAAACCGTATTCCTGTAGTCTTCAGGTATCAGGTACTTTCAGGACAAGAGGATTTCAGGGGAGGACTCTCTGTATGATGCTGTAGTAGGAAGATGCTAGCTCAGTCTTCCCTTCTCATGTGAAGATCTAATCTTCAGTAACCTGGAATGTTTTCCAAGTGCATTCTGTAGGGTTTGGATTCATGCTATAAAATAATCCTTCCTCATAATGAAGTAATTCCATCATGAGTGGACTCAACATTTTAACATATTCCATTACCTTATCCTTCCTGATACAATATTTCATTCATTAAAAACTTCTTGTGATAATTTTACAGAAATTTTTTGTAAGTGGAAGCGAAAGGTGTCCTTGCCCATGGCAGGAGGACTGGAACTAGATGATCTTTAAAGTCTCTTCCAACCCAAAGCACTCTGTAATTCTATGATTGCATGAGAGTAACAGCAAGCTGATCTCTTCTGAAGTCAGTAGCATCAATTCACTCTGCATAGAATTTGGGCTCACAGTCCTAACAAAAGCTCTGCAAATCACAGTGAGTAAAACCATACTGTTTGACATGATAGCACAGAGCCCTCTTAGTAGTTACATTGTCTTTAATGTAGGTGTTCTTCCTCCT
Organism: Pterocles orientalis; assembly: GCA_011057875.1. Taxonomy (NCBI): domain Eukaryota; kingdom Metazoa; phylum Chordata; class Aves; order Pterocliformes; family Pteroclidae; genus Pterocles; species Pterocles orientalis. The sequence goes on from WKFP01014084.1 coordinate 842,720, forward strand.
AGAGTTTAATTACTGCTCCAGTTTTCTCTTTGATTTATTCAGGCCTTTCAGATGTAATACAGCACAGCCCAACTGCAAACACACACGCCTGATAGTATATAAAAGACATTTTATTAAGTCACATAATATTCATAGGCAAGCAAGCCAGTCTCTTTAAGAGCCTTGTACCTGGTAATTCACACAGTCATCACATATGCAACATCTGCTTCTATGCAGATTTAATACTTCATCCTTCCAGAATTTGGATCTCATTGTTCCTGAGAGAAGTTAAATGCAGAGAAATAGAAAACTGCATAAGTGCAGAAAATAAAAGCATGTGGGATTTACAAATAACAGATCTTTGTTGGTAAACTTCACACAGACAGGTCTTAATTACAACACGCAGAGTTACAAACCCAAAGTAACCCTTGTATGGAATTCTTATGGAGAAGACAGAAACTCCATGGGCTACTACGTTCATGGCCCAGCTTCTTGGAGTTTTACTATCTCCTGTTTCTTCTAACTCTAGGTAAAGACATGTCAAATTCCCTCCCACTGAAGTGAAATTTAAATTGGCTTCCAGTGATTCCATTTATGTTAAGCAATGGGCAACCACAAAAGCTGAAGACCTGTCATTGAATTCATAGTATCACAAAGGAAGAAATACAGAAAATGTGAAACAGATTTTGCTGAGTTTTCTGAAGTTAAGATTCCTCACAACCAGAACTTTTCAGGCTTTACAGAACATGTTTGCTCACTAGAATGACAATGAAATCCTAATTCCACAGTAAAAACTATCAGGTAGGTCAGATTCCTCATTCTAAGTTACATTTCTTCATTACCCCTATGTGATGGGTTTTGACCCTACTTTTGACATGTTTCTGCAAGACAAGAAACCTAAAGTAATGGCAGTCTGTATTTTAAACTTCCCTGGGCACCACGTAACCAACACGTGGTTGATGAAGTGTACTGTCAGCAGATTCATAATCAGTGAATCACTAAAGGATAAAATACAACAACCTACAGTGTTTTGAAAACTTGTGTACATGAAGCCAACTGGATTTGGTTTAACCTAGCTCTTCTTTTTATCTGTTTCTACTGCTATCCCCTCAAAAGATAGTGTTGTCATACGTGTCTGTTTTATCAATGGCTTGGTGTCTTGCTCTTTTAACACTACTCTTCAGTTATTCCGGATAGCATTGCAGAGGTAGGTAGTTTGACATTCAAAAGCAGAATTTAATCAGAACATGTGGACTGAAGATTTCAGAAGGTATTCTAGGATCTTTGAAAAAAAATCAGGACAAATTGTTTCTTTCTTTAATCCAAAACGCAGCAAATTGTGATCATCAGCTAATGTAAACCAGCAGAACCCTACTGAATTCATTAGAGCTCTTCTGATTCACATCTGTAGACAATATACATAATAATGTTGCCACATGTAATAGTTATATTGTGTTCTCGTGGTTCCTCCTTAGCTGGATAGAAATGGCTTTCCTGTCCCACAAATATGTTAATGTATTTAGAAATGTCCATTCCATGTTAGGGCAAGCCTAAGACTAGGCTTGCATGTATAACATCTTTAAGTTGTTTGATTCAGATACAAGTGGCAAATGAAACTAATTTTTGTGGCATTTTCAGACAATCTTTTTTTTTTTTTTGGATGAAATGTTTTCTTCAACTTGTTGAAGAAGAAATTGTTCCGTTCACTTATAAGCCATTCTAAATAAAAGCAAGTGAAAGCAAAGAGGGTGTTTTCCTAAGACATTAGAGGACTATATTCCCTGTCCAACTCTGGCAGACAGAATGGGGAGACGGACTCACATACCCTGCCTCCCCCAGGGGAATCCAAGTCATTTTCTATGATAGGTCACATCTAGCTTAACAAACAGTTTTATATAACATAAAACAGCTTCAGAGTTTCGTTGCTTGCCTCCCTTACCTTCTCAAACACTTCCCAACAAAAAGGCAGAAGACGTGAATTTTATCCCATACTCCAAACTGGGCTGAGACGGCATATGAACACTGGGTTTCTACATCTGTTGAGTTCCCTAAACACTGGGAAAACTTGTCTCTTAATAAATTATGTTTCTTAGAGAGCATATAATATAATTTGGGAACATTCAGAGATATCTTGCAGTCTTTATATTTCTGACTACTTACACTGCAACAACTATACTTTAAAGAGAAGAGAATGGCTCAGTAAACTGCAGAACTTGCCTGTGGTAGAGATATTAAGGTTCAGGCATTCGCTGTAATGACGTTTTTCTCATTGTTATGCAAAGGGGAATAGCTCAGTTAAAATAGACTTTTAAAATAAACAGCTACATTAAAGGAGTTTGAGCACTTCATCATTGTCATAAACGTTATTGGATAGATATACTTAGTGATCTGCTAGCACTTCAATAATTTGGAAAAAGTGTTTTTTTACAGTATTGAGACACGTAGCTACAACCTGAATTAGGATATCAGTACCATTCCTGCTCCACCAGACTACTTCAAAACCCTCTGTTATTTCCTACAGATTGCATTAAATCAAAGTCTTACGCAGCTGGAAACTCTTCAAGGTCTTGTATGCTATACAATAACTGGCTGTCCCATGTTTTTTTCCAGGAACAAAAGTAGTTGCCAAACCAGTCTGGCAAGCTCTCAAATCCTCAGATCAATGATCCTCATGCCTGTGCTCCCAGAGGGACAGGATACATTTGCTACAAAATTTCAAAAATCGGTGAATATTTTATGGCAACTTTCAGCCATCCCAGAGCTGTCTCTTGAAATGATCCTGTCAGTTGGTACTTGAAGATCCCAGGTGCTACTGTTCCTTGTCAGTGAGTTTTTACAGTGTAAATCAACCTTCTGAGGTCAACAAAGCTAACAGACAAAAATAATGATCTTTTTCTAAGTCTGGTTAATGAAATTGCACTGTCTGTATAAGATCTCCCATGTTAGAAAAATAGAGCAAACTGATTAGAGCAAATATATAAACATATATATATATATCGTTAAGCTATTAAATGATGGAGAAAAAAGCCCCAAAGTTTAAGATGCCCGTTTCTTACTATTCCCTGAATGCTGTGCTGTCATCCCTTAATTCACTACAAAGCTGTCCTAGAAGGCAGAGCTGGGCACACGGGGGGTTAACACAAGCTACAGTGACTCCATTCCAGCAGCCTGGCTTTCAGAGAGGCCATGCGTCCCTGTTCCAAGCAGCAAAGAGCTCAAGGTGACCACACCAAGACTGGTAGCAAATTCACAACTTTATTTTATAGTCATGACCTGATTGTAACAGGAAAAAAAAGTATAAAAGTTTTAGATAAATCTTTATGAGTCTTACCGATTTCCCTTCTCCATATTATGACAATATTTTGACTGAACTCCCGGTTCTCACAGCCATTCCTTTCCCTCAATACGATTTTGCCAGAGTGATGTGCTATATATTGGCATTTTCTTTGCTGAGGGAGGGCTGACTTGCCTGCTTGAAGAACTTTGTGAAACTGATTTAGTTTTAATAGCTCTGGAGCTTCATTGTTTGAAAAAACATTTTGTCTCTGAATCTTGATTCTCCTGTTCGCCTCTTCACTCAAAGCCTATTGTTTTTAAGAGATGACATGACATGGATATTTTCTAAGCTGTAAAGAGAGGAAGTACTTACAGGCAAGTGTTGGGGAAGGAATGAAAAAGTGCTTTATCCTGGAGTTAGTTTGATATTATATAATTTGAGCTTTTAATTCTTAGCTGGTCATTTAGGTTTCCTGAAGAGTCAGCAGAGCAAAAGATGGCCCCATTGGGGGTGATTCATCCTCTGTGTATCATACTACTTAATTTAGGCAAGTATAGCTTGGTGCTTTGAATGATTTACCTATACTTTGTATTTTTAATACTTATTACCCTCAAAAGAGGCTTACAGAAAAAACTATGGGGTTTTGGGGTTTTTTTTTTTGCTATAAATCTTTCTAGTTTCTTGCAAGATTATATTAAGAATGCATTAAGGAGCCTGAAACAATGCTGTGGATGCTTAACTGAGGTTAGTAAAAAAAATGCAGTGAACAATCAGCTTCTTCTTAGAATTTCATACATATCCATCTTCCTAAAGTGTGTCTTAACTTCATAGCTAGAGTTGTCATGTTTTACCTAAGCTGATTCTGATGTTTAATGAAGTACAAACTTCTGAGAATTTACTTACTTAATCAGCAACTGGAAGCCAGGCACTGTGCACATATGTGTCTTTTTGTACCTGTAGCCCTCTAGATACTCTCTCACCCTACATATCTTACTTTGAAAGGAAACAGTACAGTAACCACTTTTATTTGATTCAAACTGATGCAGAAATTTGGAAAAATGTTTCATTTCTGGTTGATTCCCCTAAGGTTATGATCCACCACTCCAGCTTCACCTGTATGAAGTGGAAAGCAGCATGATTTAATACATATTGTAGTATTCCTTTGGTAGTGGCCTTCAGATTGAGTTCAGGGAAATTACATTGCTTCCTGATGTGTTACAAGAACTTTAAGAACACTTTGGATGCATGCTGTTCTAAGATTATAAAGACTGTAGTACAGTCATATCATTTATATCTTCTTGCTGTATTTTACTCAGCTACATGATGCTTAAGGAGTGTGGTCCTTCGAGGTAGTAACACAAAAGTTGATTATAGCTGCTCAGTGATGTCTTTACCTCTCTGCTATTTAGGCCAAAAGACTAGTGAGAAATGGGTTGTGAAAAGTAGTTCTTTCACTATAACTGGACACTTAGAAATCTTTTAAATGGGAAAAAGTACAGATGTGATTATTTCTCAGAAAAAAACAAAATTTGAGAAAAGAAATTTTATTCACTTCTGAGTTTTTTCGGCTTTATGAGAAATTAATTTTGACTTGGGCATTTTTACCTATAATTTCACATAGTCAGGACTACTACTTGTTCATAATTTATAAAGGAAATTAAAGTAGGGAGATTTGCAGTCTGTTTTTCTGTCAGGCTGTAGTCTAAGACCCCATCTTTATCTTTTTGAAATGAAAACTTTGCAGTACTATTTGTTACCATTTGTTACTCTGGATATTCTTTGATAATTGGCTCTGAAACTCAGCTCAGGGAAGCTGTACAGTATTCACTATGTGAACTATGTTTCTTATCTTCTATATACCTGTTCTCTTCGAACTTATGTATTATAAATATAATATTTTAATATGGTAAGAGAGAAGTAGAAATAAAATTGGAATATTTTCAACATTAAAACATCATATGTTGAAAAAATTAATTATATTAATTCACATTTTTTCTAGACTTCTAGCTATGATCCACACATTTCTTCCAATTAAGTGTATTATTTTGTTTGGGAAATAAAAAGAAATACTGAAATGTACCATTCCAGTTTATTAATAAAATTAAAAGGTTCTGAACTACATCTCATATTTGTCTAAGTAGTCTGAGGAACCAAAAGGAAAAAAGTTTCTTTCTATAATAGTTTTCACTCTGCTGAGGCCGCAGTACTAATGATATGTAGGTAAGAGTTCTTATCCCTCATTCAGCACTCTCTGCCACTCATGTGCACCAGTATTTTCTAACTAATTTTCCTAGGCCTTTATTTTTATTCTGTATAAGTTATATCTTCTGCATAAAACCCTTGGCATCTATTCATTCCCTTTTGTCCTTCTATTCTAACATGTCTAAATAAAAAAAAAAAAAAAAAAGACAAAATAATTGATCATGCTGTCAGTTTGTGCAACACACCAGCATCGTCAGATCTGACCAGAACGGACCCAATGAATCCTATATCAGATATAATGCACATATGACATGTAGCTGCTTTTCCTTTGCATAGCCTCAGGTCAGCTCCTGCAACAACGGGCGACCGATCCCTGCCCAAGGTCGCATCTTCAGCAGGAGTGCAGCCATACAGTGCTTTTGGCTTAAACAGATGCTTCATCAGACTGCAACTATTTAATCTTGTTGATTAAACATATAGCTTGTGCATCCTCCCTCAGATTTGAATCTTACCATTGGCTGCAGTGCTGGGTGTATTGTATTATATTCTCTATAGGGCAGAAAATTTAAGAGATTATTTAGAAAATGAAGACCAAATAAATGACTAGGCCTACTAAACTGATAAATATTCAATCACAATTGTGCAGAGACTGTGGATAATAAGGTCATGGCTAGTCATGTCAGCAAAAACTGTGGCAATCTTTAACAACATTCTGGGGTAGATTCTCTCCTGGCACAGAGAATGTATCAGGAGATTTGATTCTGTTTAATTTAAAATATTTCCAAGCAGCTCTGTTGGATGTATCCATCTAGGTGTCTAGCTCTTCTTGACCTTCATGGCAGAACAGGGTTGCCAGCTGTAAGAAACAGAAGTTTCCAGCAATTTTGCTGGTTAGATACATTTCCAGGGATCAAACCCAAACAGCTGTTTCTATTTCATAGCCCAATAGGAATACACAAGAACACAACAGAAACAAAAATCACTATTTACATGAAATGTATTTGTAGTTTAACATATCATTACTTTTTTTGCCATTCCTAAATATTTTCACTCAAGAAGTAGTATATTTGCCCTCAGCTAGGCATAGTTCCCTCAAAAGTTTATGATCCATGTCGAAAACTATAAACTAGTGAATATTCAACCCTTTTTAGTCTCTAAAGCTAGAAGTGCATTCTTCATAAAAGGATCTCAGCGGGGGAGGAATGCTGGAATGTTCTACTGAAGTGCTTTTAAAGCAAATATGCCTTGAGCTGTTATGGATGAAAGGTGTTTGTTAAATTACTTGATATTACAAATATCTGAAATTGAGTGCGTGATTGATTTAATTGCAGTTGTCAGACTGGTTTTAAAAGCATATTTTTTATTTTTGTTCTGTTTTTCAGGTCTACAGAACAGTTGGATTCTTAACATAAAGAAAAGGTCTGAATACACTAATCACAAAATATAGCTTCTGGCTAAGCCAAGGCATATTGTCAAGATGAAGCACTGCATAGTTTTCAAAGCACTTGGTCTGACCAATACATTTCATTTCTGAATAGCCATACCTCTGTTGTTCCAGTCCCTGCTATTTTATGAATAGAAACATCCAATAATTGTGGTACTGTGTTGTTTTCGTATATACGTAGGGCTAATAGAAACAGAAAAATTAATGAACGGCTTGGTGCTGCAGGTTTGAGCTGAGCATTGTCTCTCAAGTTGACAAATCCTGTCAGTGGCAGGGGGCCATCAAACTCACTGCCTCACTGTTGCACTGAAACTTGCTGTTCTAGAAGAAAAGCATCTAGAGCAACACTTGGAATGTGATTTGCTTAAACCTGGTTCTGTGTTGAAGTTCACAAATCAGCACTGTTAGCTCTTTAGCGTGCTCTGCTCCTGCAGATCCCATTGGCTTAATCCTGCAGCACTCAGGGTTAGCTTCACAAGAAGGGCCGCAGTTAGGTAGTACCAATGCTCACAATGCCACTCTGTTAGGTATTTATATAAAACTCAAGGAACTAAAGAGACATTTCTGTTGAAAACGTGCCAGATACTGAAATTTCTGCTCAAAGATATATAGAATATAACTAGACGCTTGTTTCAGTGTTTGAACTTCTCGATCTCTTCTGTTGAAGCTGTCTCAGTTCTGTATTGTGTACAATAAACACAGGTTTAATGGGCTAGAGAAAAATTTTAGGCAATTTGCCATGATGGGTGCTGTTATATTTCTTTTTCCAGTGACTGTTGTAGCATTTCAAAGAAAGTGGAGCAGCTGTAGTGGGAGAGACTGTGAAAAACCCTACCCTGGCAGCACAGAATACCCTTCATCTTGAATCTGTCTCTTTTAGAAAGTTACAGCAGGTAACTGAGGTGAATCCCTAGATGAAATGCTATGGGTAAATGGTCTTTCACAAGGCATTGAGTCATGCTGGCTGAAAAAATAATTAAATTAACATTTTCTTGTGAATTCATAATAAATTAAGACTGTGCATTGTCAGTGACTGTGGTTCTTCTGAGGAGTGGTAACTCATTAAATTAGTTGTTATTTAGTTGTTTTTTACTGTCTTTTACTTGTGTCCTAAATCTCTTCCATGTCACCTTTGAAAATGCTGGCCTTACATCACAGATCTCATAAAACCTGTTTTGAGACACTTACTAATATGAGAGTTCCTCTTTGATTTTAATGGGCTTTGGATCAGTACCATGCATAATAGGGAAAAGCTGTAATTTCTTTCATATGGTTTGTCACTGGGAAGCAAATACAACTGCCTTCATGTACAGAGTGCTTGTATTGCTTGGTCTTTAGCCCTCAGTTAGATGATATTGTCTGGCATCAAAGCAGAGTTCAGAACAAGAGAAAAAAAACAAAATGAAAAAGCTCATAGGAAAACATTTATTGAAGAATAGGATAATCTTTGATTCCCTTTTATACCACCACATAAGCTTGTATGTGCAGGAATGTGTGTATTGGCAAAGTCCTGAGCCGACAGGTTTTCCTAGGTTTCACATAAAATGACAGAGAGATGGCAGGAAGCGTCAGACACCTCCACAGCTTTAGGTACCATCAAACAGCACTGTTTTAAACGTGTAAGGCTCAGAACAGACCCTTGGTTAGCTCTGTCAGAAGGAGAAAACAGTTACCTTGTTTTTCAGGGGTCTGCAACAGAGCTTACTTGAAGAACTCTTTCTGCCTCCAGTGAGATCTGGGTTAAGCCTGTGAGAAAGTTTAAACAGTGCGAGAACAACTAGAACAGATTCAGCACAAGTGTACGAATGTGCCCTGCTGTCACTCCTTAAGTACAGTTATAACACACGTAGAAATTTATCTTTAATATTAGATTGAAAATATAGAGAGACACGAAACCAGCTATGATGATGTGCTATTGTAATTTCTGAGTCTGTTATTTATAAGACATGAAAAAATGATGTTAATTGGTAAGAAAAAGATGGCAAATGCATGCAAAAACACACTAATTAATTGTATCCCCAGAGAAGTTCCAATAAAAGAAAAAGAAAAATACATATTTCACTCAAATGTATGAGAAAAATTCAGGCAGCACATTATTTAGAGTATTCTTTATTTCTGTTTAAAGGCTTTTCTATTTTACACAAAAGTAAAGAAGGGTTTTATGTACCATTTGTCATATTATTGCAATCTAATCCGCATCACAAAGTTTTATGCTGTGTTTCTAACATTAGTGGTTATTCCTGACTCCTTTTTCTAAGGTTTTAATGAAGTACCTGAATGGAAAATTCCTGTTTAAACTCCTTTTTTTTTCATGAAGACATTTCAATGGGTAATTTCTCTCCAGCTCGAGTAACAACTCATTTATAGCTGAAGCAGCATATGGTAGCATGGAAAAGCTAAAGACTGCTGAGCTCTTCTTGTGACAGGGATGCTGGCTTCCCTCCTTCCCCCTCTCCCCATACGGGTGGTTCTCTAATACTGGACACTGACCTCAAAAGCCAAATTGTTTTGTGTAATGTGCCCATTGCTACAGATATAGGAGCTGGTTAACTGTCCTCATGAACTGTTTGTCTGGGGGCAAGCTGTGCTTTGCCTTCAAAGGTACCTGGGTGAGAATATATACAAAGCAATTCCACAGATGGCAAGAAAAGGAAATTAAATCCTTCTGGAAAGATTTGCTTCTGGCTGTGGCAACACACCTGAGGCATTCCCCTTTGCAGTGCAATTGCCAGATTGTCGGGGAATGGTAACGCTGTGCCCAGAGCCTGGCCTGCTGACAGCTTGCAGAGACACCAGCTCCTGCTGAGGTGTGCCAACAGCATCCATGGGGCACGGGCTGGAGAGCTCAGCGCATGCTGATGGAAGATTCCCAGGATGAACCTTGGTGGTAGATGGTCCTGAGCCTGAAAAAACTGCTGAGCCCTGAAGCTCAGGGCCTGGGGGAAGCTGGACTTAGCATGCCCTGGGGGAGGACTTTCAGTCTTCTAACGAAGTTAACACTCAGCATTTTACTTTCTTTCTTACCCTTGCTTTATTGGCTTTAAAATGTACAGGTGTTTGATGATATGTTCTTCATAAAGGGTTAATTAAGATCTCCATCTGGACCTTCCCATGGTGCACAAATTTGAGTTCAGCAGAGCAGACGCACATGTTGGCTTTCTGGGGCTGAGCAAGTAGCAATCACAGCTTTCCTTAGCCTCTCTGGGCCCTTCTATATACTTGTTTCCCTCAGTAGAAGTGAGGTTATCCAGCTTAGCACCCTGGACCCTTGAAACAAGTGCTGAGCTGCCTAAGCCAGAGAGAACACATGCTTTTTCCGTGCTTTCACCTCATGGGTTTTTTGGATTTGCACATTATTTTTCACAGGGAGGTAGGTAAAATTATGTAGGTAAAAGATATGTTGGACGTATCTAAAAAATCTGGACCAAGGCATAGGCAAGTGACTTGGCCCGGGAAAATCCAACCTTATAAACTGTTAGAAAGGTCCCAAGCAGAGTCTTTGCCTCCAGCCTATCTTCCCAAGCAATGTTTGACTGTGATTTACGGGGCAGTGTCAAACAGAGACTATTCCCAGTAGCGTCTCTCTCTTGGGGAGCAAGGGTATTTTTCCTTGTGGGCAAGAGCCACGTCACATCCAATTAATGAATATCTCACATTATTTACTATCATTGACGTAGCCACAAGTACATTACTTTTTCTTTAGCTTTCTCAGTTGACTTCTAGTCAGCCTTCTCAATTAGTCAAAGTCTATGGTGTAAGTCCAGGAAGTATGTTAAAAAGATTAAAAAACAACAAAGAAACCCACCACCACCAAAAAAAACCTAGGGAAAAAAAGGAAAAAAAAAAAAAAAAGCACAAAGCTCTAAGGTCCAGAGAACCTTAAAGGTAGAGATGCATCAGAGAAGAACCCAGTCCATAGCAGCTCAGTTGGTGCCTTGGACGAAGTTTCACCCAGACATGATTAGTAGATAAATGTTGCCTGCCCATTTATCCATCTGAAGTTATTATTAAAGCTATTTTTAACTTATTTATGTACTAAACATCACTGTTCTAATAGTTATCCACACTTGAAGAAGACTACCTCAGTGTCCAAGTCTGTCTGTGTAGTCAATGAAGACAAATGCCTCTAGGAGTCAAGCTGGAGAACCTGAATTAGGAGACTAATAATAATTGCCAAATGAGATATGATAATCACCTTCTACAGAGCCTTACAAAAACCTCTACAAAGTAGGACTTTTGCTCCAGATATTGTTCTTGCTTCCTTTTGGCTATACACAGAATGATTCTTCAAAAGTGAAGGTTTTCTATAGTTTTTATGGAATTAGCTCTTCACAAATCAAGCAGTACAGTTTCAGGTGAGGAAAGGAACCTAAAAAAGAGACAATCAGTAACATTTAACGAAACATTATTATTATATTTGCATTGCAATGTTCAAGAAGTACTGTGGACAAAAAAAATGATCCCTCTCAAAACTCTTTATTGTAGTATCAGGATCTTACAATCTACATTGCATATTCCTTAATAACAAAGACATCTTTGTGTGGTTAAAAGTTAAAAGCTTGGATAGACCAGATAGTCCACTATTGGACTACATGCAATACAATTTTTTTCTGTCTGAATTTTCTCATGAATGGGACTGGAATGTCTTATGTAATGGAAACATAACATTAACAGAGAATTTACATTTAAAGAATATTATGAAATTTCATATTTTCCTCTTAGGGCTTGTTTTCTTTTTTTTTTTTTTTTTGAGTGGGGTTTTACAATTCTAGTCACATATGCAAACACAGATAAAGTATCTGGCTTCTTTTTTGGCCAGGAGACAGAAATATGAGTCATAGAAAGCAAGATTTATTGGTCCACCAGAAACTTTTAGTTTAAATTTTCTCCTGTCAAATTCTTTCAAAGAAGCTGAATCTGCATGTAATTGCACATAATCACGAAAAGTGCAGCTTACTCTTTGACTAATTCAGGTCACTGCCTTTTTGCTGAGGTTCTGGCCTGTGGCTTTGCCCTAATAGACACAAATCTTGTGTGGACTTATCCAAGCCTCTCCTATTTGATTTACTATTTTAATGTATCAGTGACAAACAGCTAAAATATATGCCTTGTAGGACTTGAATACACTGTACAATTATTGTCATATTGCCTAGAAGTGTGAGCTGACACATAACCTCTTCTAAAAAACGTGCATTGAACCAGACGTTTGAACAACATGTGTCTGAGAACCACATGAAAATAAGAGTTAAATTGTGAGATGGGTGGCTGGTCTGTTAAATTGGCATTCAACTCCATGGAGCTTGAAGGGACAATACCACCGATGTCATGGAGCAGCAAGAGAAACTCCTAACATCTGGCTCCCCACCAAGGGGACAACCCCATAACCACATACACTTGGAACCACATACACCAGAGTTTGAAAGGTCTGACATCAGGAGGTCAGCCAAGCCAGCTTGTTTGTAATAGTGGAGACCATCTGTAGGGTCAGGAGCTAAACCCCAGCTGGAGCAAGGCTCACCCTGTTCCAAAGAAAAATCCTGAAACTCTAGTGAGCTCTGGAGGTTCAGATCACATAATACCTAGTCCTTGGCTGCAAGGCAGATAGATTTATTATTTTGGCTGGGGACTGTCCCCATTTTCCATGTATTTCTGCCAAACAGACTAGGCATTTCAGTGCTATGGCTCTGTGGGAGATTTGCTTGATGAATGAGGTTTTGTCTACATTTAAAAAGATCTGGCAATATGATACCTTCTATGGAGGTATTCAGTCTTCTAGGGAAGCATTCATTTAGCTACAAAAATTGTGTGGATTTACATACTTATATATGAGAAGGTAGGTTAGGAAAAAATTGTCTGACCTCTTTAATGGATCAATAACCTTAGATTTCAGGGGAAAAAAGAAGACTACCCCAACAACCTATATCTGTATATATAAATGACTTCAATAGTATCTTCAATGAGCTAAGTACATACAGGTCTTTCTCCTGCCATATCCCCAACAGAATCCTTGGCAGGAGCACAGTATTGCTAGGAGTACTAGGAGCACAGCTGATGCTGCACGTTTGCAATGGTGGCATTTCTGTGGCCAGAACATTACCTCCGAAGTAAAAGAATCATAAAGTCATAGAAACACAGAATGATTTAGGTTGGAAAAGACTTTTAAGATCATTGAGTCCAACTGTTAACCTAACACTTCCAAGTCCACCACTAAACCATGTCCCTAAGTGACACATCCACAGGTCTTTTTTGAGATACCTTTAGGGACAATGACTCCACCACTTCCCTGTGCAGCCTGTTCCAATACTTGATAGCCCTGACACAACTTGTCACCTCTTCCTGTGTCCTTTCACTTGTTACTTGGGAAAAGACACCAACACCCACCTCGCTACAACCCCCTTTCAGGTAGTTGTATAGAGCAATAAGGTCTCCCCTGAATTCAAGACTTTCCTAAACCTGTGGAGGTTTCAGTCCTATTTGTCCACATAGAAAAATGTTATAATCACCATAGTATTAGCATTTAAGAGGCCATTGTATCCCTATACCAACACCAAATCATGCATTCAGAAGGACAGAATGGCTAAAAGATGCCTAGTTCTACTACAGAGCTTAGAGCACCATGCTGCAAGTGGAGCAGCAGAGGGTTCTGCTGTCAAGTTTAGTTATGGATTTTATCCCAGTGTTGTCTAACATAAAATCTATAAATAGCATAGAAAGCAGAATTTCTGAGTCAGTACTGAGAAATGAGTACCCGAATCTCAGTGCTAGTGAGCTTGGGTTCCCTCTAGCTTACTTTCTCTCCTTCATGTTTTTTTTTTTAATTAAAAAACAAAAAAAAATCTGCTGTTGATGGGGTATCCTAATGGGAGTAAGTCATATGTTAAAAGGCCTTTTCTGTTAGAGTAATAATGACTTCACTTAGGCTTTTGATGAAGGAATTGGAGTAAAAAAAGATTAGAGTTCTGCCCAGCGTAGCAATGTTATAAGAAAACATTATGAGTAGGGGAATCTCCAAATTTTGCTTGGGTTTGGACTACCTTTTTTTTTTTAATTACAGCTTTTTTATTTAAGATATTGTGTTATCTCTTATTCAGATCCTTAACCTCAGAAGGACTTTAAAAAAACCTGCTGTTCAAATACTCACAAGCAAACCTGTTTGAAGTGTGTTCCCCACACTTTCACATTCTGGAGATACTATTGTGAACAAATATTTGCTTGTACAACAGTTCTCAAAAGGTGAATAAAAGAAGTTATGAACATTATCAAAGCAGATACTTGTGGCGCCTGGTACATGAACATTTATGATCACATTTTTGCAGGACAGAGCCAATGCTAAGAGAGGTGCAGTACAATGTACAAAAGTACACTTCTGCAGAATCAAAGATATGCATCACTTCAGCAAGCAGCAGAACACCACTGTTCTTGCAGAGCTCCCTGGATGATATCTTAGCCTTGCTAAATTCAGACACAACTCTCCTACATTCTGCCATCAAAAGTGATTTTATATATGCAGGTATTATTCAGTTCTTTACTGTCTCCTTATTCTCAGGATGTACATTCTCTTTTTTTTTTTTTTTGCTTGGAATATTTGTTGAAAACAAACAACAGAAATTAAAAATGACATAAACTTTACCTAACAACAGAACAGTGCAAAGCCATCGAAGTCAAGAGAAGAACTTGTCCTGATTCAGAGGGCTTCCAGCCAGCTGCTGATGGCCTACACTAAATCTGAAATAGATTAGCAGCACGATTTATGGTGTAAGAACCAGGCCAGTTTTATTTTATCTCTTTTAGTAAAGTAGAATGCTCCAGAGGAAATATTCAAATTCAGATACTGAGTTTCATCCAGTCCAAAGGTAAGAGCTGAGAGCTTGCCCTTGGAGACTGCATACCTAGCCAGTACAGTTAGAAATGCACTTAATGCATCATGATATCGTCTATCCCTGATAATGTTTGCAGCACTAGGAATAAAACCAGCACCACCAATACTCTCCTTTGACAGTAGAGGGAGTGTTTCATCCAGTAACTCATTTTTTCTTAGTGTTCTCATGAAGATCCTGTCAATAATTGATAAATAAATACATCAGCAAACCCAAGTATCTCTAATCAGACAGGTGGCCTGTGGCTGGATATCTGTAAAACGCAGCTGAGTAGCTGAAAAATCATACAACATAGCAAAATCAGAAGGTGTTAATTGTGGAGATCACAAACTATTTATTTTTTTTCTTGAGATAATTTCTGGAAGAGTAAGAATCCAAATTAGTGAAAGAAAAGATTTTTTTGCATACTGGAAAAAAGAGCATGAGGAGTAAAGCAATTGGCAAATATCTAAGGAAAAAAAAAAAAGGAAGTAAGGAAAGTCTTCAAAGCTCAAATTCACTCTCTAAAGTTTATTAAGGTCTAGCTCCTTGGAGCTTCTCATGAGTTTTTTTCAGACTTGTCTCTGCTGAAAACCCAAGCTATTTTTTTACTGAATCCAGGCCTCCAGCTGCTGGGGGGAGTAGGGGAGATCTGGAAAAAATGTCAAACTTCAATATGTGGAATAGAGAGTGCATCACTGCTTTAGTCTCAACCTGTGTTAGGGCAACAGGTATAAAGGGCATTGACAGAACACAAATTTTAATGTCTCTGTTGTGTGCAGTTAAGCAACCACTCCATTGTAGCAGTTACTTAAGGAAATACTTCTCACTTTTTCGGCAATATCATGTCCCTCTCTCCAGACATATCTGTTCAGAAAAATAATTATTGAGTATGTTAGCAAGTATAACCTGTACGGTTTAGCCACAGCACTGGGAGTACTAGCTTTTCCATGAGGTTTCCTGACTGGAGAGTTTATTGATCACCTGAGTGATGCTTGTTTAGTTGAATACTCCTTTTATTTTTTCCTCAGCCTTTACTCAGGCAAACTCTGATGCTTCAAAAGAAATTTTACTGAATGGAGAACATTTGCCTCCAGGTGAAACTAATAACTTTGATTCAAGTACCCTATGGCCTGATCAAAACCAGGCTGCATTCATATATCATGTTAAACCATGAGATTCGAGAACAAACAAATGTCCCTTTAAAATCAGTGGGAATAATACCTGTTCAAAAAGGTGATCACAAACATGAAAATAGTTTTAGCTGTTCACTGACTTAGGCTTCAAGCCTGATTCAAAGTCAGACAACATTTTGAGCAGAACTAAAGTTCATTGCTGAACTAACAAAGTTTAGATTACATGGAGAGCCAGGGGACTGTAGGGTTTGATAAGTGATAAAATACATTTTTTAGGGTTTTAAAAACTCCACACTTGATCAGAAACAAGCTGAAAGCAATGTCTAAGCTGAAGCCTACTCTCTGGAAATGAATTGTCACAATTTGGTTAGAAACTTCTTTTAAGGCTCAAGGACTCTTAGCCATTACTTTCTTTTTGTAAGTAGGCTGCTTGCTCAGCACAGCTAATGATGAGGTTGTAGATGGGCCTGATATCTCACTGATACCTCAAAATTTCTCAGTTTTTATATTCCCTCCTCTCTTTATCGGTTTTTTCTCTGTTCTTTTTTCGCCCTACTCTGTTTTAGATTTAATATTTTCTGCCTGTCCCTCTTTCTATTTGACAACTTTTCCTAACCATTGAGATGGTTGGCGAGGAACACATTTGAAATGAGGTGAAGGTATCCCTGTAGGTATCATAAACAGACCCAGCAGGTCTCACAAGCATGATGCCATTCTGGAAGAATTGTGTGACTTCTGAAGGAATATATTTTTTTCTAGACCATCAATATAGCAGTATTATAGATTAATCAGATTAAACATTCGTGATTTTTCGTTAATCCAGTTTCCTAAGTAGAAATAACTGTGTTCCTGACAGCCACTTGAACCACCAGAACAAATGAAGAAGGGGAAAAAAAAATGTTTGGATATTTGTTACTTGAATTTTGTAGGCACTTCTAGGACCCCTATGGCTAGCCTTTAATTCCGTATTTGTCCATCTTTACTCAAAATGAAGTGTGGAGAGGAGCTGTTTTATTTTGAGTAGGCGATATGCAGACCCTGAAATTTGTGGCAGACACATGCTGGGCTATTTTTATTAAAGAAACTCCAGAATCCATGGCATGTTATGATAAATGCTTATCCTTGCACATTCTTAGAGCTGAAATTAAAAGAAACAGGACAATAAAGACTGCAGCTAAGATACCTGTCTAGAAAAAAAGCTCCAGCTTTCAGCAAGTGGTAGGAACAGGTCCAAGTCCTGTCCTAGTTTACACCTACTGAGGTAGTGGGATTGCACTTGTATAAATGAGAGAATTTGGCTTGTAAACTTCAAAAGGCTCACAATAGCAAACAGGGGAACACAAAGAAGAAATGAAAAAGCAAACACCACCATGTGGAATGAATCTGAGACATCCCATCGCAGTGAGAACACTCAGCAGTCCATTTTATTTATTCAGATCAAATGCAGGCTGTGAGATATATAGTCTATCTGAGGATAGGGTGGGAAAGCGAAAACGTTCAAATAAAAGCATTACTTTGGCACTACTGCTGAGATGAATGTGGGTTATGAAAAGAGTGCATCTAACACCGGCACTGGAGCTCTTGATAACTAAGCAGGTTCACATAATAATGAACTTATTATGACAACCCTAATATCGAGGGAAAGAAAATACAAAATCAGGAGTTATATTTTCATATGAAATAATCACATGGTTTAGTGAAAGGATTTAATTTAGACAGAACAATGAGTTTTGAGAGTGAACAGGATTCTGTTTTGTTTTTTTTTTTTTTTTTAAAGAACAATAATAATAATTGAAAAAAACAAAGCACAAAAATAGCAAGGAAGAAAGCTTGGCTTTTTCAGTTGTCCTTCAACTTAAAAAGTACTTCATGTACACTAAGCACTTAAGACCTACATTATCTATGCAGAACAGGGAAGTAGAAGTAGTTCACAGTCATGCACATATTACTTTTTAACTACAAAAACTATGGCTCTCTAAGGCCTCTCAAAGCTAAAATTAATTTGTAGGTCAAACCTGCAGAAAGCCTTCTGCATACTCAGAACACTGCTGTTCTGTAACCATAGGATCACTCCTTCCTTTTCTGATTGTTGAAGAGCAACTTCTCCTTCCGAAAATCTCAGAGGCACAAGAGCTCTCCCATTTTTCATTGCTCTAAATTGTACAAATTGGTTACTAGTAAATAGAGAAGAGTTCAGAGGGGAAGGAAGGTATCCAAGGCAGAATTGTACTCAAGGAAGACTCAGCTTCATTGCAGGGTACAACAATCCTACAACCATCAGCAGCAGCATGCTCCAGACGAAACCTTTCAATGTTAAGATTCTGTTTTTCATCTGGTTCCTGTAGTGGTTTTTTGAGTCAATGGAGAAAAAATACGCCCTTCCAGAGTGCTACTCATCACATCTGTAGCAATATCTTTACAGGTCAGATGATTCACCTTTTGAGGTTTGTATTTCCTGTGTGTTGGTTACAGAAGCAGCCTAGGGTGACTAACTTGGACACAGATGCCTCAGACATTTTAAGTGGGAGGAATGCACAGTTTTGACCTCAGGTACTAGAAACCACCTCTCTGAAACACACTTGAAACTTTCTATTTTGCTCTTCTTTTCATTAAAAGTACACAGAATTGTATCTGGCATGAGTAATTTAGCAGTATACACACAGCTTTAGTTGTATTTGTCCACTTCTCATCAATTTCTATGCACGAAATTAATCTAGATGAAGTGGATAATAACCACAGACCAAAAGGGAGGTGCAATTATGTCATATATTTATAGCAATTCCTGAAGAGAGAAGAACCTCCAAAGAGATTATAGAGATAATCCTCCTTATGACTCACAAGAAAGTTGCTTAATCTGAGGAAATATGTAGCATATGTAGAACCTATTTATAATAGGATCATCCTGTAAATATTTTAAAAGTTGTTTCAGCTAACTGAACTTTAAAACCATTTAGAGCATCTCTGGCAAACTTGAGAGTTAGAAGAAAGTTCTGTTTGCTTGAAAGGAAAAAATAATAATAAATAAATATATTATCATCCTGGATTTTAGCTCTGTCAGCAGAATATAACTTTACTAGTCCACCAAAATTAGGGCTTTGTGTTGGTAACTTGAAATAAGACTGTCATAACTGAAAAAAGCATGACATAACTTGGCTTTGCTTTCACAATTTTGTGAAGGGGGGGTGGATATAAAAATTCAATTAAAAATTTGCAAAAAGAGCTAGATATAGAATTTTTAATGGCTGTGGATATGCAAGCATTTTAAAACTTGATATGTTTGGTTGTTTTTTTTTTTTTTCTTTCTATTTAAATTAAATGAAACGGGGCAGTGCCAGGTTGACCACTGGTATTTTTGTACCTTAATTTTATAAAATGAATACTTGTTTGGGCAAACAACCTTTGTGTTCTGGTGGAATTTCATAGTGTAAAATTCCCTTACATTTCTCAACCCATGAGAAAATGAATCTCACTGGAATCAGTCCCATCCCTTCCTTCTTGAGGGGTATTAGCTCCAAAGTGTGTATTACCAGGACTCTTTGAATTATCTTAAGGCTATATAGAAGCCCCTTTTCCAATATTTTGATTTGGAAACACTTCATTCTTTATGCTTTATTATAAACATTCTTCCAGCTGGTAGCAAAATCTTTTCTTTGAGGCCTCATACTCAAAAAATTCTGTCTGTTTCTGTTACTATAGTGAATGTATATTTTCCCTAAATTAAGCAGCTACTACATTTGACAAAACACTGATGTGGGTAACTATTTGGAAAATCTTAGGTAAAATTAAGATGTTGTATAATTTGAAAATACTTTGTAAATTAGTGTAAATTACATTAACTTAGTTTCTCTATATTTTTGCTTCAGAATGTGGGTAAACATTAGAGATAATCCAAAGGGAATTTTCTTATTTAGGGGTTATCTGGGACAGTAAATTAAAGTAGGAGGGAAGGTTTAGCTAAGTTTAGGGCTATAATAAATTGTTTAAACTTATACTCTCTATTGAAAAAGTGAAATAAATATAAATGGTGAAATTAAATATTAAATAGTAATTATTTAGTCTTTAAAATACGCAAGATTAGATATTCAACTTCTTCGCATGACCTTGCAGAAGAGTATTTGTAAAATACTGGGTCTTTACCAATAATAAAACTTGAGCTGTTGCATAATACTACTAGACACCTTTTCAGTAAGTCCCGTTTTTTGTATTACTCTATAGATTTGTACAATTATCCACGACTCTGAAGACAAGAGGCAGAGTCGTGAGTTAGAGAAGGCGTTTCTTCTATATTCCTTAACTTTTTCAGACATAGACAAAGGCAATTTTTTTGCTAGGTGTTGTATACATACAATGACTTAATTAGTATTTGCATGATAAGTGTATCATTAACTCTTAATTTTCAACTTATTGACTTTTTACTCTATTTTACATCTTTTATTAACATTTTTATGTGCAACATTTGTCATGTTCATTTCTTTTAAAATTAAATCTAGCAAAGTTTTTTTGAGAGTGTGGGGGAGATAACATACTAAAAGTATCTTTCCTCCTGCAAGTATTACATTTTACTGCAAGCAAATACTTATACATTGTCCTGTATATTAACACCTGCTGATGATATGGTTGAGGAGGAAGAAACATTCCTCTATACTGTCTTTGTTCCTAAAACAAAAGTAATTCTGTCGAAATTGTAAAATCAATTAGGATTATTAAATTTTGTGTCTCATCCTGACATCTACCTATTATTTATGGTTACAGCGCCATTAGGATTAAAAATAATTGAAATATATCACGTTGTCATCCTGGAAAGTACAAAAAGGCCCCTCTTGGCTTAAAGGATAAATGATGCAATGCTCATTATTGTAAGGCCCATGCTAATCACTACAGATGGAATGTTGTCTTTAAGCACTTTGAAATAATTATTATGATTATGATTATTTTTACATTTGGTCAGATTAAACAGTATGAAGAAACTCATGCTGATTTTAATAATTCCAAAGACTGATTCAAACACATTAGTATTCATTGTTTTCCTGTATCTTTACTTCTCTTAATTTCTTTAGCATTGAAGGAGTAAAAAAAGTCAGTATATCTGAAAAAAACGTTACTGTAAAAATCAAAACACATTTTGAACTCAAGTCTGAATGGAAAAATATTTAAGTATTTTGTAGAAGTCTAGAAACAGAGATGCAAAGAGTATTTGAAAAATTTTTACCTCTGACATATAACAGTCTTGTTTTCCTTGGGATCAAATACCTTAGATACTTATTACTTAATTAAGTTCAGTGCAAGTGACAAATAGGAAAACAGCATTCAGGAATGAGGTTACATGCAAAATCTATTTTAATATTGAATAAGGTAGCTGAATTCATATTGTACTACTAGTATGAGTGCCTGAGTATCAGCATGCATCTTACCTACCAGGTAAGACTGCTCAAGTTCAAAACATCCTCACAAGCAGGAAGTCCTTCGAGGCAGACAGTGGAGCAAGTAGACAGGAATTTGGTTAGGAACCATGTTTGACCCACGCAAACACATACATTGAAGATGACCACAGTGAGTCAGAGGAAAAGGCAGGAATAGAATAAAGATATCCCAGTTCTCCATCTAAGATTTATTAAGTATAGGTGTCTTAGTAAATGTTTAAAATCTTCAATTGCCAGTATATTTTAAGAATTGCATTTTATAAGGATATTGACACAAAATCAGTGTAGTTACAAATATTTCTTCTTTTTTATTTTTTACTTCCTCTTTTTTTTTACCATAAAAGGAAGGGACCATTTTCAAAAATTGTTGACAAATGTTGTAGTGACATATGTGCATTTTCTGGGTTTTATTTTTTAAATGCTGTTGGGAAAGTAAAATATGTTGATAAAATATGGATTTCAAAGGTGGTCATATTAAACCGCAGATGCTTCTGTCCTGAAATTGTTGAAGTAACTTCATACAGACCTCAGAAGTTAGGTGCCAGGTGTGATTTTTATTTTCATGGGTGACCATTCTTTGGTGGCTGAAAGCTGTAGTTTCAGGACAATGAAGAATGAACAATGAACAACGAACACTGCTCACATTCCAGTCATCAAATTTGGAGGCAGTATATTTCCTTTTTCCATTCATCTGTCTATCTAAATACCTGGGAAACTATCTTTTAGAGCCAAAAATATCACAGAATGGTTTGGCAAGCTACTCAAATCCTGTCAAAGGTGTATATTTGAAAAGTTAAATATTAGTCATGGAGTACAACAGATTTTTTTGTCCTAATATTACATAAAAGAGTCACACAGAAGTAGTCTTTCTTCCAGGAATTAATATGATGAACTCACCTTGGGCTGACATGCATTAGGTCATAAAACTCTCTATCATAAGGACAGGGAAGAACAGGTGTTCTATCAAATAGTGTGATCAGTGAAATGAACATTTTTTTTAAAACATGTACCTTTTTTAAAAAAAGTTAGAGCAGCAATCTGTAATTGGATTGAAAAGATCCAAAAAAACAATGGCATCCATGTCATATCAGAAATTTTTCAGAATATCCTGGGAGTGATTCTCATTTTGTAATCATGTCTTCATCCAGACTTTGCAGTTTTAATGACTGCAAATTAATTGACTTCTGCTTTACTTATTAGGACCAATGTGTAGAAAGAGGAGGCAGAAAAAACTATAATATTATTTTTATGCCTTTCAGATCAGATCTCTAAAATACTGTGTGATTAGTACATTACTCATTGATCAAATTGAAAAAAATTTGTCCTTTAAAGGGAGCTAAGGACTAAGGTAGATATATATATATACATATATCTATGTCTGTCTTTGTCTGTGGTGTTTGTAGGCTTTCTAATAAAAAAAGACATTTGTAGCCTGCGTGTGTTGAAAGAAACATTCTTGGTTTGATAAATTACATCACTGAAATCTTGGGAGTGCAAACCAAGAGCTCAGGTAGGTTGGAACAAAGTTCTTTTGTATGCATGGCTAGGGCTCAGGGAAATGATGCCAATAAAATTTAGTCTGTCCCATGATCTCAGTCAGACCAGAGCAGGTCGCGTACAGATTTGGTGCGGCAGTCAGATTTTGGCATTTCAAAATAAAAGTAATCTTCCTAATAATGCAATGCTGGCACGAGTAAAATATATTCAGGGATCTGCTATAAGTCAAAATGATGCACTGTCTCACAAAGGAGGTGAATGTTGCACCTCCCTAAATGCTCCTAAATGTAGTAGATTTTTCTGTGTTAGTAGTCTTCAGTAGCAGGTTATTTTGAAACATAGCTGCAGGACTAGCTGTGACCACTAGCTGTGACCACACACCAAACAGGACAGGAAGACTGCCTAGTCCCCCCAGTCAAATTTGGTCCCCTTTTGTGGCAGGAAATGGCAGCTTCTCCAGTTTTCCATGCTTTTCTACCTCCATGTTGAAACTAAGATTTTTAACTACACAACTGTGACCGAAAATCAAAGGCCCTTACAGTGATTATAACACTTTGTTCTTATTACAGCCTTTTGCTTGTGCCAGGGCTTTATCTTAAATAACTTTCCTACTACCTTCATTTTGTCATCTTTCTTTTTTACATATACTTATGAGTAGAAATTATTTCATTTATTATCTTTTTCTGTTAGGAATCTCAGCTTCTTAAGTCTCCTCATATATGACAGGTTCCCCTTCCCTTATATCCCAGTAGCCATTCCTTGCACCTTCTCCAGTCTGAATTCAGCATCTTGAAGAGAGATCTACCCACAGCGATCTTTCGGTCATCATAGTCATTTGGATTACAGTCTTTTTCTGTAATGAAGTTGATTCCTGGTACCTACTGTTTTACATTAATGTGCACTTAATCAGGTTTGAAGTTTTTCATAAGAACTTGAAAACAGATTCTTCTAAAGACTATAAATTGAGAAATTCCCTTAAAAGCCTTTTTCCAGACAGATACTATCTTCCTCAATCACTGTCTTCCTTGAACCATCCCTTTGTTCAACATTCAGTTCCTCTGCTAATCCCTATCTTCTCTAGTTTCACAAGGAATTTCCTTTGTGCTATTGTGTCAAATCCCCTACCAAAGTAGATAGGGACAAAAGCTGCAACATTTCTTTTGGCTTGGAAATGGGTTGCCTTATCAAAGAAGTTACCTTTTCAAAGATCTTTAAGAAGATTTGTCTTAGGGAAACACATGTTGAAGTTTGCCTCATTTATTATTTTCTCATGTTTTTAATTATTCCCTTCATCCACAGCTAGTTCTAATATTTGCATGCAATTGAGAAATATTTCTAAACTGATGGTTTTTGCTCTTTCACTACTCCCTTTAGACATTACAATTTCTTATATGACTGTTTCATTAAATAGTCTTTGGTACTGGATCTGTGTTTTCATGCACAAGTTGTTTTAGGATTCTGGAATGAGTTTGTTCTGGCTTCCCAGTTCAAGAATATTTTACCTCTTTAAATTTTGTTGGCACTAAATTGTTACATTCATTTTCCCATTCTCATTTTCATTTGCCTTTGATTCTGTGCACAAACATAATTATTCTCCCTAGAACCTGACTTTAAGTATTCACTTATCTTTGGGTATGTAACAGAGTTATGTTAATGTTCAAAGTCAGGGTGCTGTACAGCTCGTCTCCCTTTCTGCTTCTTCACTCTTTGTACAGCAGAAAAATAGAAGTTGTTTTAATTTACTGTAGTAATATGGAAATTCAGTGAAGTACAGGCTAATCTCTGATTAGTGCTGGCTATGAATAATGAGACGTTTTGTATTACCTCTCATTCTTTTCCTCTTTGATAATTCCAGTAATTACAATTCTTTGTCACACACACATTCAGCCTTAGCATCAACTTCAGACGTTCTCTCTCCTTCATTCTTCCTGCGTCTGACAGATTTACTCCTGTCTGAAAGATTTTAACCTTTACTATTTAAACCTTTTTTTCACAGTCTCTCTTTTTTTGGGGGGTAGTGATTTTTTTTCCCCCTGTTTCTGCTATTTCCATCTCCTCTTCCCTGGTTGTCTTGACCTGTCTCCCTGTGATCTGAACCATAGAATCGTAGAATCACAGAATCATAGAATCATGTCCTGGGTTGAAAAGGACCATAGTGATCATCTAGTTTCAACCCCCCCGCCATATGCAGGGCCGCCAACCACTAAACCAGGCTGCTCAGAGCCACATCCAGCCTGGCCTTGAATGCCTCCAGGGATGGGGCATCCATGACCTCCCTGGGCAAACTGTTCCAGTGTGCCACCACCCTTTGGGTGAAAAACTTTCTCCTAATCTCTAACCTAAACCTCCCCTGTCTTAGTTTAAAACCATTCCCCCTTGTCCTATCACTATCTACCCTCGTAAACAGTCGC
>WKFP01014084.1:869995-898039 GCA_011057875.1 Pterocles orientalis
CTGGAACAGGCTGCCCAGAGAGGTTGTGGAGTCTCCTTCTCTGGAGACATTCAAAGCCCGCCTGGATGCGTTCCTGTGCGATCTGATCTAGGTGTTCCTGCTCCGGCAGGGGGATTGGACTAGATGATCTTTCGAGGTCCCTTCCAATCAATAACATTCTGTGATTCTGTGATTCTGTGATTCTGTGAAATATTACTGTATGACTCCACAAGAACTGGGTGAGAAATGTACACATTTTTACACTTAAAAAAAATCTTAATAATTAAGAAATGAATCTACAGACCTTTTCAGAATAAAAGTTCTCAACCCTAGAATGGGTACAGGAATTAGGAATACCACTGAGAGTCAGAGGTTTGTATCTCCACTTTCCGTGATATACGGCAGAGACTTGAATATGAAGCACCCATAGACCAGGTGAATAACCTGACCAACAGGTGATAGAACAGGCACTAAATTTTATTCCCAAAGTGAACAATGAAGAGAAAACAAACTTTTGAACATCATTGAATCAGCATTCCCCATTCAGTCCTGAATCTACTTTTCCACAGTCCAGATGAATGCCCTTATCACATGTCCATGTCTACAGACATCGAGTAAATATTTACTTCTTCTCTCTCACTCCTTCCCTCCCTCCCTCCCTCCCTCTCTCCCTCTGCCTCTGGGATTACAAAATTATTTACAAAAAATATGACAGCACCACCAACGTAAACTACAGTAAACTCATCTAAGAGTCATACTCATATGGTGATTCAAGTTCTTGGTCTGAAATACGCCAGACAATCTTCCACATAAGTCCTTACTCACTTAACCAATAGATCATTGGCAATCCCTTCTCCTCAGTTTCTCTCTCAGTCACTTCCTTCTTTCTCGTCTTACTCTGGTATCTGTTTTGACAAACATTACCTCTTGGCTCAAGGCAAACTTTCCCAAAAAAAACCTCCTATTGTTGACAGCATTATGTTTCCTTGGGAAGGGTCAGATCTAACTAACTGCTAACTTTTGTCAAAACCATTTTGGTGGAAAATCCCCAGTCAGAAATAGCGTGAATGACTGAATGGGACTACTGTCAATGATATTTACTTTCCTGATTTAGGATTGGCAAGCTTGGGCTGTTTAGTGTTTGCTGACTTCAGACAATCCTCTGAAAAATACACATATTCATTTATAATTAATCAAATCAATTAGTTAAGTGGATATAATTATTTAAAAAAAACATTAAGGTTATATTGTAAAGTACTCAGATTAAGAAAGTTCACAATTACAACTGCACTTCTTATTTTGTCCTGGTTTTCCTATAAGTGTTCATCACCATGTAGTCTTTAATTCTATAATTTTACGTTATTTATTCCATTCCTCTCTTTGTGCAGAGAATGGGGAGTGCTCGCTCACTGAGCAGCTAATGAACTTTGTGTATACAGTGTGCAGTGTTTACCATGTAACCCAAGTTAAGTTTGCAGCACAAAATTTAGGAGGAGCTGCAATAAATTATTAATTTTAGTATGTGCCTTGTCATGGCATTCCTCACTATGGCATCTAAGCCCTTTGCATATCAACTAATTTTCATAACATTCCTGGTGAGTTTGGTGGCTGAGGGAAATGAGAAGAGGTCAGAAAGCTTGAAGCTGATGCACACAGTAAATCAAATTAATCTATTAACTTGAGATGTCTATTGTCTGGGATTTTTTTTTAATATATACCAAGATACAGCACTATCACTGCGTGAAACACACTAAGCTCATCTGGGAATTTCATACCAGAAAACAAAGGATGAACCCATAGGAATAAGTGTAAAGAAAACACAGCGAGTGACATCTGAGACAAATCTCACTGAAGTATAATTCTAACATTGACATCTCTGAGGCAAATGCAGACAACAGGTTCTCAAGGCAGAGTTCGACTGTACTTTGTTTTCCCACCGTTAACCTTTGTCATTGGGTACTCATCTTCCATATCTGTGGGAAGCATATATATCCATATAGATATTTATACATATGATATAAATTTCAGTTCTAGAATTTGCTGCAGAACTCTGTGACTGTTAAAATCTTATACAGCTTCGAGATAAATTTGCATAAATTAATGGAAGATAAATCCCTTGAAAGCTACACCAGAGTATAGTCATCACTTCTGCCACAGAAAGTCCCCAACACTTGACAGAGAGTGCTGTAGGAAACCATCATACGTACTTCCTCTGTTCTTACACTGTCACGCTAGAAAGACCTACTTTGAAAGATAGCAAACTAGGATAGAGGAACAGTGCAAATATTTTTTTTATTTTGTTCTTAGGATGTTCTTGTGTGTGAGTTTATGTATATATATGATAGAGAACACACAGACACATAAAAGTTTGCATATATAAAAAGCTTTTTTGAAAAGCCTTTATGTAACTAACTCTCACTTGAAAAAGAAAAAGTTTATTATTCTACACATACTGTGTAGCTGAAGCTTGCCATCATTGTTCACTTTATGAAAGAGACAGTTTCAAGACAAAAAAACTCACTCCCTGTCATCAGCCAAACAAAGTATTCTGTGTAGAGATGTACATATCGGTACAAGTGCAGTTTCCATGTGATCCCCTCATTTTCACTGTATTTAGCCTTTGACATAATTTTGACCTCTCAGCTGTCTATTAGCTCCTAAACTTGTGCCATTGTTGGCCTTTAATCTACTTGACCTGTATTCTCATAAATTATAGGAGGGTATTCACAAATCTCAGAACAAGTAAACAAGTTGGTAGTAGCTCCACCAGCATGACTCCTAAGAAGAGGAGCTCTGCTGTATTTTGTCACCTATGGCAGAAATAAGATTTGGACTGGATATTGTAGCATATGTTTTGGCAAAAAAATTCAGTGTCCCTTGTGATTATCCCAGCAAATGTCAAAATAAACAAAAATTAAACATCTTTGAATCTTGTTCTTTGTAAAAAACCCAAATATTTAAAACACCTTTGGGACAAGAAAATCCATGGATAAGATCCTTAGTGCATGTAAATTAGTAGTTATACTCTGCAGTGAGATTATTTCCAGTTCTAGCAGCTGACAAACTGACCATTTCAATTCAGAGCAACAACTTCCAGTGCTATAATAGAAGCCTAATTTAACAAGGCTCTGGGTCTGTTTTCCTGCCTCTGATTTCAGAGTCCAAGGGGGAGATGAAATACTATTCTCCAGATGTTTTTAGAGAAGGCAAGAAGTAAATAGATTAGAAGTAACTGAATCATGAACTTAAATTCTGTGTATTCGCATCCGCAGGATCCTACCCAAGAGGAAGCTGTGATTTCCTCTTTTTAAGAGGCCAGCTGAAATATAGCTGCGAACGGGTACTGTGACATGGTTATTGCATAGTCCTTTGAAAATTATTATTTTACATTAAGAGATAACTTCAACCTGTAGCAACACTTAAATGAATGCAGATTTTCAGTCACCTAAAATCTTCCATACAGTTCAAAGTTGAAATCTTATTGAAGGAAACAATTTTCTCTTCTAGCACTTCTTCAGGGCTAAAATTCAGCAGAGTTTGTGCCTCTACAAAGGCACAAACTCCAAAGGTTCATTCTTGTGAATAATTCTGTATAAGCAGATAAAGGCCTTATAGTTAATGAGAATTTAGTTTTGATGCATAAGAGTATGGCAATTTGCAAATCTTTTCCTCAGATTTAAAAAAAATGCATTAAAATTGTATACATTTTGCTTGCATTTTTTAGTATAATTTTAATTTTCATTTAACTTTCCAGGTTTTGTTTTTGAATGGAAAAGAAAAAAGAAATGAAGGTATCTGTTGGAATAACATGGAAACTAAGCACTGTGATTTCTGCAATAAGAAGCAAAATGCATCGTGCACAAGTTATGATTAATTAATTACTGTCTGAAGAGCCACACTAAAACATAAATAAAAAGTTCCAAAATTTCCATACATACAATGTGTGGAAAATCTGATAAAGCTTGATAAACTCATTATAATATCTACTTTTTCTATCACCATGGTATAAATATCGGTTTGCAACTAATCTTGCTTGAGTCCTTTCATTCTTCTGCTATCTCACAGGCTTTCAGTAATTTTACCTTTTTATTTAGTGAAGTATATATATAAATTCTTGACTAAAGAATGCTGTATGTTTAAACTGTCTTGTAAGGAGTCCTTCAAGGTTGTCTGACCTTCCTGAATGCATATCGTCACATATCACCAGAGGCCATATTTCACATTCAATAGAATTTTGTGAGCCTGGTACGCCCAGCATTTAGGTTTTTTTGTCACGAATGTGCAGTTGTTCCACTGCCAGTCCAGGGGTCTCTGGGTTGTTACTCAAGCTCTCTGCAGACTCCTCTGAGATCTCTGAATGGTCAAGAGGTGAACAGATCTGGAAACAAAGCAGTGTGTTAACGTCACACATAGAAAAATGAAAATGTAAATAGCTGAAATCATCTATTCACGTGTTATTTTTCCCCCTTTAAAAATCTCTTTATGATGTCATAATGTTAAGATAATAAGGAACTTTGATGATTTAGTGCTGCAATTTGCAGTCAGATAGATATACAGTAAGGCTCTTCAGTCCATTATTGTCTGGCCATTACTTGAAAGTGTACATTACTATACAGCTACTCAGTGTCACAGACTGGGACCTCTGCACTGAGATAGTTTATCTGTTCAGATTTAAAGGCAGATTAAGCTGTAACTTGTGGTGCCTATGCCAGAAAATAATTCCTGTGTGATATAGTCAGTATATACTCATCTGTCTGCTGTAATGCTGTTGGCCAGCAAGTACAGAACTGCCATTGTGGCAGGCCACCGGCTCTACATTAAGCTAAGGCAGACCACAGGCCTGGGGCCATCAGCCATGTTTTGTTTGGACTTGTCTTGCTTTGCTCTAGCTTGTTCAGCTTTAACAGCAGGTGTTATTTAATTTCAGTTTGTTTAGCGTTGTGCAGTTACGTGGTGTGATGCTTGTTGTTGATGCGATAGATAGAACAGCAAGTAGTTACCCTATACAAGAGTGAATGACTTCTGTACTGTAACTATGGTGCAGCTTCAAGGAGGACAGATCTGGGGTGAGAAAGGAGGCCTTGAAGATTTTGGGCATAGTATGATACCAGTGGTCCCAGAGCTATCAATAACATATGCAAAGCAAAAAAAGAGTAGAGTGTAGAGCATGTAAGAAAAGACAAAAATGTCAGCAAGAGGACAGGAAGAAACTACCAACATTTTCCTCCTTCTGTAAGAGAAGGCATTAACCCCCATCATTAACATTATGCTCTCCCAGCAAAGATTTCAAGGAGCTCATGGATGCCTGCAATTCCCCCTAGATTGAGCTGTTGACCTTAAGCTCCAGAGAGCAGTGGAAAGGTGAGTCTAACAATAGTGATAAAAACGGGGTTGATAATAGAAGGCTTGTCAGAATAACTACCTATGAAATGCTGTATTGTTAACAAGATTTGCTTTCTATTTAGACTGTATTAGCATCAATGTATCTCGAGCATTAATAACAAATTTTATTGCATTTTGGTTATACTGTTAAAGCTTTCAATTTGGCTAACAGTAAATTCTTGGCTTCATATAGATGATGTGGTCCCCTTTATAGCCATAACAAGCTCTTGAGTGTAACCCTGCTGAGACATAGGATATTGACAATTGGTTTTATACTGCCAGTCCCTGGCTTCTGGAAAACCAGCTGGGAATTCATGCAGCTGTTGCAATTCAGAATAGTTTTAATTTGCTCTGAATCATTTATCAGACCAGACCAATACCGGTCATTGACAAATCCTGGAATCACTAAACCATAGTCCTTGCTTATGCCAGGCTTTTGCTATGTACGCACACACTAGTTTGCGTCACTAAAAGTTACCATATCCTATGCAAGGTTTTTTTACTAAAGTAAAAGCCCAGAAAATAAGTAGAAATGTAAGTAAAGAATAAATATGTTTCTTTTAAAAATCACACACAAAAATGTTGACAGCAAAGGAAGATGTTCTCTCTGTAGACTGGTTGTTCTAGAATTTACAGTACTCTGACATAATTTGTCAGATGTAGGAATCTATTAATTTTGAAATCTTGCATATATTGTGAAATTGCTTTGAGGTGTTTTTCAGATTCAAAGCACTCAGTCTTCCTATAGTATCACTTTTTTTTTCAAAATACAGTTGCATAATTACACATGTATATTTTACATCTGATATTAATACAAGATTTTGCTGTTAGAACAGTATTTTACCTTCTTTATAACAAATTGTACTGAATAATTATGATACTGAAATATACTCACAATAATTTCAAGAGTCATTATTAAAGTGATAGGGCACTATCAGTCTCTTGATTAACAACACTATCAGGTTTTGTCAGCATCTTAGGCATTTTCTTTCAAGCAACAACAGTCGAACTAGAGCCTGTGGACTTTTTCAGGAGAGTGTTTTTTCTAAGAACTTTCCATTAGGGAACTTTTTTTAAAGGTGGCAATAATGACTTCATTGGACTTTAAAAAATGTTATTGCCTATAGTATTTGATAAACATCTTACAGTGGTTTAATTTGCTCTGAAGGTGTTCTCTTACTTAAACACTGATTTTGTGGGCAATTTTAAGAGATTATTGACATTAGCATTTTATAGACTTCGACTTTACAATAAATGCTCTTAAGAGTTATATATACTGCCTGATTAATGCAGCAGTTATGACCCTAACCTTGCAGTGCTGAAAGTTGTCTATTGACTTGAATGAGCTCATATCAATCACAAAGTTCACAAGGAAGAATAAATTCATGGTGGATATGTATGGGTTTATTCAACTGAGTCTAAAATCAATATATCTGAATTTTCCCTGAAACTTGAAAGAGTAAGAAAGGAAAACAATATAATTGCAGAGCAAAACCAAAGCTCCAGAAATGGCAAGTTAATTGTGAAAATAGAAGAAAAATAAATTAAGTGGAGAAATAACACTTTTTACCACCAGGATCTTAAATGGACTCTAGAAAAAAAAGCTGCCCTTGGAGAAATTTGGTGTTGCTTGACATAATAAAAAGTAATGAGGTAAAAATAAAGAAAGTGAGACTCCAGGCTGAATATCAAAAATCAGGTTCCTTGACAACAGACCTGAGGTTTGTGCTATGTGGCACTAAGTCAAGTTTTTTATTTGTTTTTTTTAGAGTTTCTTAGGGACAGTTCTAACAATAGGAAGTTAGTTCAAGTTGTGAAAGAACAGATTACAGTTGCATCGGTCCCCACCCTATTTGCACAAAGGAAAAACAAAAATCAGCAAAGGTTTCCAGCCTGTAAACTGCCCCTTTACGGTAAAGAAAATAGAACACTACGTGGTTTTAAGTGTTTTCAAGTGTAGCCCCTCAATTTCCATTTTGAGATAGCTTCCTCATGACTATAGTAAGCAACATTAAGATGACTGCGCACTCTGCATGAGCAAGAAGGGTATTAATAGCATAAGCTCAAGGAATTAATACAATTATTTTTATATGGATTTGGTCCTGTATTATTGATACATTTTGGGAAGTTTAACTAGACATGTGGAAATCCATAAGAACTACCGGGTGTTAGTCTGTGTTAGTTCCTTTCTGAAATTACTTATTTGGTGTGAAAAGTACAATGAAACTCAGTATCTTTGAAAACGGTGAAATGGATTGGTTTTGGCAAAGTTCACACAACATGAATTTCTGCTTGATTATCAGGAAATAGTGATTTCGTTCCCTGCAATAAAAGAGACCAGACTAGTAAATTTACAGCTTCTATGGAACGCATAGGCGTACGTCAAAGATCTCCTGTTAAGTTCAGCAAAGTGTGGAGAAATTTTTTACTTTATTGATAAAAAAGGTAAATACACAGCATGATGCTTTCTGACTTTAATTTCTGTATGTGTGTTAGGAGTTACTTTTCCTAGATCAAGCACAATTCCTCAGAAGAAAAATATAAAACTATAACTTCACAGTTTTAGTGGACAAATTCTTCAGCCATCCTTATTATCCTCTAAAATACTTGTTTCTTTGATTTATTTTAGTGCACATTTTTTCCCACTCTTTCTGTTTTCTTAAAAACAGGTTACTGAATCACGAGTCTTGGCAGGAAAATCTGATATTGACCAACTGACAGAAGAAAAGGAGCATTAAGTATATCCAGCATTTATTCTGAGTGATACTATGTCACTCAGTAATAGAAAAATAGAAAAATTTAAAAAAAACAATTGCAAAGAAAGTCACTTAATTGCATTTTTTTTTATTTTTTTATTTTTTTTACTGATGATTTTAGAGGTGGTGTCTGTTTGTGTAACCAAGAGAGTTGTGGTTCCTCTGCTGAAACATCCATGCCATGTTACTGGAAGCAGATTGAATCTTCTCCCTCATCAACAGTGTAGTTAGATAAAATGGAAAATAGAAACTTAGGTAACTATGATAATGAGTATTCTAACTCTACTGCCAAAAAGGCACTCAGACCAAAATCAGGCCTTAGATTCAATGCACCTCCACGTAAATCTGTGAACTCTGAATATTGAAAGTTTACTGTAACTGGTATTAGTGGTTTATGCAAGTTGTAGCTTGTGTTCTCAAACATCTGCTACCTTATCAACCTAACCAGTGGTTGATCTGTTGAACATATATAATCTAGGTCTGTTTGTTTTAGATATGCAGTATGTTTTTATTGCAATGGATTGTAAGAATATAAAATAAAAGAGATATTTAAAATAATCTCTGTATTGCTACTTTGTTATATTATCCTTTGAACACACTGAAAGGTCACCAAGGAACATAATGGAAAAGAGGCTCATAATACACAGAGAGAATGATTGATGTGTCACGTTTAGAACGTAATCTGAAGTACAAGAGATTTAATTTATTCCATGACATACAGCCTAAAGTTTGTTTTCAGTTTGATCCGAAATAATGAAAATAATGTTCCTTTTGCAGCTGCCATTCATTACTATAATCCACAACGAAATTAAAAGATGCAGTGGATCAAATCAAGGTACTGGAAAGATAACTCGTTTACAGTACAGAAATACAGGCTAGCGTATGCATGAGAAATATGTTAACTATGCTGACTTTTTACCCCATGCTGCTAGAAAAGAGAGGTTATGATTAATAGCTTAAATACCAACAGTCAGGCCTACTCACCATGCTATCTTATCTCACTGTCTGAAATGGCATGTGGTGTTAATGTGTTAAATATGATATCATATTTTCCTTGTGACCTGTTTTTTAAGAAGTGACATATGTACACACACACATATGAAGCGTAGGCAGTCTACTATTTTTTCACACAAAGCCTAATACCTTGGGTGGGTGAGGTTCTTTTCTTCTAGAACAAAGCTAGGATGTGTATGCAGCCTATAATTTTTCTTACTCCTCTGGCTATTCTTCCTTTAGAAGTTCTCCATCTGTCTATTATTATAATAGTTTGGACTATGAAATACCCTCCATATAGTAAGGTTTTTCAAGTTGGAAACAATAGGAATAGGGAAGGCTCAAGCAAGTTCACTCTCTGGTCTGTCCTGTGAAATGGAAAAAGTTTTTTTTTGTATTGGGTAGACAGGAAGAGACAAAGGATTAACTGTGCTTTTGAATTTCTGTTGAAACACAGTATGTATTTAAAGGTAGCATACCTAAAGATCAAAGCACATAATTGCTAGCCTTTAGTCAGCCAAAACTGCCACTGAATCCTATTTCTGTAAAGGCAGAAATTCCATTTCTCTGTAAGGACCTTAATATTTGGCCTAGAATATTATTTGCTGCTATTCATCCTGAAATATTCTATGAAGCTTCTTCTCTGCAGCTAGCTTTGTGGTAAAGGCATGTTGCTTGGGAGAATTTGCAGAAAACTAGAAAGTGGAATCTTTAGGAATATGTAAACCTCGTCTTAGGCTAGTTGTGTAGGCACTGCTGTGTGATGTCTCTGACACTGACTTATATGTTCAGCATGCTACAGTACCATACATTAGCTTGAAAGCATTTAATTTTCCTGTTTCTTGGTTGTTTATTATTTGATTACCTCAAAAGGATAATTTATTCAAATATTAGTTAACAATTAATTTATTGTTAAAGAATACCTGGTGAGTTTTGTTTTGGTTTGGTTAGGGAATTTTTGGAGGATGGAGGTGCTTTTTGATGGACAACTTGGCTTAGAGTCTGCTACCTTGTTCACAGCAAGAATGGAGGAACAGAAGTAATATTTTTCTACAAGTAGCCTGTCTTTCCCAGGATCACTCCAGACATATAATATGGTATGATCTTCTTCTTCTATACAGGAAACCGGTTCACCTAGCATAAGTTTTCTTCCGCAGAACAGACTTTTCTCACTTCTCTGGGTCCCCAGAAAATGCTGCCGATCAAACAGCACTACAGAAAAAAAAATACCTGCCCAAATATTCCATAATCCAGTCATTCTCCAAAATCAAAATAGTTTTAAAACTCATCATTTTACATTGGAAATTAGCCCCAGAAAAATATTCTCTTAGATTGCCTTCTATTATCTATTGAGCCCTTTGGAAAACATTTTCACGTTCAGTACTTTGTTTTTGATGGACAGAAACACTGATAGAAATGTCAGTTAAATGGAGTTCTGGATTCAAAAATCTATTACTCAACAGCATCGCAGTGGTGGCCAATGTTGATGTGTATACCCCAGAGTTGATACTGGGGCACATATTCTTCAGTGTCTTCATCAACATCCTGGTTGATAATTTAGACTGCACCTTCAATTAAAGTTTTGGTGATGCTCAATTGTGGTAACAGGTGCTTCAGTCCACAGGAACTTTAAGGACTGAACCAACACAAACCTCATGAATTTCAAGATGAAGAACTGCAAAGCTCCATATCTGGGACAGAATAACACCATGCCTCAGCACATAGGAATGTAACAACCCTACTGAAAAGCACTTGTGTGTTGTAGTGGAGGCCAGGTGAAACACACAAAGGGCAAATGAATAAACAAATCACAAATTATGTGAATTGCATACTGGACTGCATTAAAATAAGCATGGCAAGCAGATTGAGTGAAAGTATTTCCTTTAGTGATGATGAGACCACTGCTAGAATATGATGCCTGGTCTGGGACCCCCTTATTCCAGTAGGGTGTTGAGAAACTGAACATGGTCCAGTGTAGGGCTACAAAGATGCTGAGGGCTGACAGCACACACAGGTGAAGTTGAGGGAGATGTGCTTGTTTAGTCTGGTGAAGAGGAAGCCATGTGGTGATCCAAAAGTATAGCTATTTGACAGCTGTTAGAATGATAACGGAACTAAATTTTCTCAGTAATATCAGAGGCTATAATAAGGCCCACAGACTGTGACTTGAGAAATTCAAACTGGACATCAGGAATTTTTCACTGGGAACAAGTCACCCAGGGAGGCTGGAAACTCTTGGAGACATTCAAGATGTGGCTATGCAAAGCCATGGCTGAACTGCTCTAGTACTGTTGGTGATAACCCTTCTTGAAATTCAAGTAGGACTAGATCTGCTCCAACATTTCTGTGTTTCTGTGGTTTATTTTCAAGACATACTGTGTGGTTCTTGCACAATCCCATAAATATAGGAATCAGTCTGCTTCAATAATTCACCCTAAAACAGTTCTAACTGGAAGAAGAGATGCCTTATAAAGTATCTCATTGCTAACCAAAATTATCTAGATATCAAATACTTTTAAAGCAGCTTTCAGTTTGACAGAATGGTTTACAGAGGCCCATTTTTACAGATCTAATTCCTGTGATTTTTCCTGCCAAATTAAGACTAACTGTAGGAATTCTGGCTTGCAGAACTCAGTGAAACATGCAAAGATTTAATCTGTCCTAATGCACCCTCACCTGACAAGTCTCTTAGGGCAGTTTTCTGAGAGGAAGGAACACAATCAGCTCATATTTCTATGTTCAGTCTGTTACTGCTTAGCACATCC
Source organism: Pterocles orientalis (assembly GCA_011057875.1). Classification (NCBI taxonomy): domain Eukaryota; kingdom Metazoa; phylum Chordata; class Aves; order Pterocliformes; family Pteroclidae; genus Pterocles; species Pterocles orientalis. Next base: position 881,871 of record WKFP01014084.1, read on the forward strand.
TGCCTCCACACATACATTTTTTTGTAGGCCAGAATTCAAAAACAGAGGTGTGGCAATTGTAAGAATGTCTCTCTGAGGTATTATAAAGCATAAAGTACAGCCAGAAAACATTCATCATATAATTATCTCAGTGTTTTGGTTTCCATATTATTTTATAAAATCTGTTTTAAGAAAAAGTGAGATGCAATTATTATTTTTTTTTTAATGCAGAGGTGATTCAATGGGCAATTGAGAACGTTAAAGCAAATAAATTCTCTAGCTTCTGCCAAAGACCAGTGCCCTCTTTCAAAGATCGCCGACAAATGAAGTATTTTCTTCATGTGAATACTTGCAACATTGGAGTAGTTATTCTTATTATTAAAAGCTTAGCAACATTTTTGGATAGTTTCCTGTAAATGCCACACTCAACTTCATTTGGCTAAAGATTCTGCTCTGAACTTTCTCTTTTCATTTTTATTTTGTCAATAAATATCATAAAACTTAAAAAAATATATATAAAACGTTGCAGTAGGGCTAGAAGATGGTGTAAGGATTGCTCCTTCTGCAAAAATCACTATATTCTGACTGCTCATATACTTTTTACAGACCCGATTATAAATATCAGTGGGCAGTAAATGTCAAAGGGTAATGTTGTGAATTGATTGCCATGACCGAAAGAGGTTTGACTTAAGGAATTACTAGGTGAAGGTTTATGTCTGGTGAGGTCAGATGAAAAGATGGTAATGGTCCTATCTTGTCTAAAATCCCTGACTGAATCAATAGCATGAATGCTCTAAAAAACCCAAAGCCAACCAACCAAACAAAAAAAAAGACAGGGAAAACCATTCTGACTCAAATGAAAATGCATCTGTGAATGTACATTAAATAGATATTGAATACAAGATTTATTTTGGGGTTTTTTTATGTGAATAAGTATTTTATTATCTGAATTCTCCACTGAAAATGGAGAATTCTCCACTGCCTACTTTTTTAAAAAAAACTTCTTCAATTTATAAACACTAAAAATGCTGAGTGGTTTTGTTTATTTGTATTTTATAATCAGACATCACAGAGAGAGGCTGTGCTTTCTCAAGGTGGACCTAGTCTGAATCTCGTGTGTTACAGTCTCATATCTATGCTGTGCGTGTCAGCTGTCACGGGCATTTTGTATTCTAATCTGAATACTCCTTCTCCACAGACCAATCTATTTGGGCATGTCTACATATGTCTTTAGTTGCCCGGTGTCAAGGACTATGTGATGTGTATGGAGATGAGGGTGATTTCAGAACTGCATAGACATAAGGCTCTTCAACATGTTAGTGATCACTTACTGACTGTCTCTGACAACAATTCTTTTAATATTGGGTCCAGGCATTCATATCCTAATGTGACTGTTTATCATAGCAAATATTATGCCAAACTAGGATGTCAAAGAAGGGAGAGGATTGAAAAGCCATGGCCTAATTTCCCAAAGCAGTATTTTGGTGATCAGCAGTTAGTGCTTGAGAGAAGATTAAGGGATTTCAATTGAGAAAGACTACAATATGGAAAATGAAAGCTTACAAAATAAGAAGGGGGGGGGGGAGTAAAAAGGAGGAGGATGGGAAATACTGTATGAATATCTCTAAGACAAATTTTCTAAATGGAAGAATAAAATAAGTATTTAACTCTTTCTATAACAAATAAGCCTTTGTTTCACTTGTTTACACTAAATGTGAATGCAAAGATGGACACTGGAAAAAAGAGTGTGGGAAAGACTTTATGAAAATGGCAGTTACAATATCTATGGTGGAAAAAAAACACAAGAAAATCTGTTTGTGTCAAAGGTGGTAGACTGGGTGCTTTGCATTACAGAATTGGAAGAAAACAGCATGTGGAATAGTAGGCTCATAGAAAATGACCTTAAGTCAGTGGAAAATTAGGAAATGCTCCACCTATGTACAAGAAAGAGAAAACCAGGATCTGAATGTGCAAAGCAACTTCATCTTCCATCAGCAGTTTGTAAAACAAATTTGCAGAAGTTTCATCAGTGAACTAGCATATTGTAGATTAGGTAGTCCATAATAGAAAAGCTTTGAAGTGAAAAGAAATGTAATTTACTAAATAAGTGGTAATTGACAATTTGGAAATAAGTGTGAAATTGGATAAACTTCAGTGTGTGTTTATAAAAGTCATTAGGATAACATACTTAGTGAAATTACATTTTTTATAGACAAAGGAAATGGAGAAGTGCCTTACCTAAGTCTAAGAAAAGTAGTAATCTGTTGAAAAGGACAGGTAGCAGTGAGCTGTGCTGAATTGGACTGGAAGGATGTCTTAAAGAGTTCTTCAAGATGTGGTCTTGGGGTCAGCTAAGAATTTCAGTGATGAGTTCAACACAATGGCAAAGACTACTTGTGAATTTTAGTTACAGAGAACTGAGAAATTTTGTCCATACTGAGGACAGAAATCACAGGTAGGGCTTGGATTTTTGTCTTTCTTTTAGACGTTCTTTTGGACTTCGGTAGTGGAAGTGGAAGAAACATAAGACTGTAATACGACAAAAGAAATTACAGTAAAAGAATCAGGACAACAAAGAATTGAATTTACAAAGGAAAATCAAAACTATTTGTCTAGTTCAGCTTAGGAGTGTGGAGCCTGAGAAAGAATATGACTGGCTGTGCAAATGTATGAAAGAGTTATACAGCTGTGTGGGAGAAAGAGCATCTAGCCAAAAAGTAGCAATACACAGGAGAAATGTTGATGATTGGTTAAAAAAAAAGCTGTTAACTGGTATAGATGAGAGGTTCTGGAACAGCCCTCTACCATGCATTGTGAGGGGAAAAATGTTAATCTTTTGCGTCGTTGCCTCTATCGAGACTGACCTTAAAGGGTCTTCTCTTTTACTCACTTGTTCCTAATTCTATTTGCTGCTTGTTGTCTTGGATAGAAAAAACTCTATGTTAAGTATTTATTGACTGAATGTGAGTCACTGTTATCACAACCTTTTCAGGAAGCATGACTCCCTGTGGCAAAGCCACTTTGGGACATTGGCTGCAGTCACCTGCAACAGGAGTCCTGCACTATTAACTGTTTAGCTGCAATTCTGCTTTCTGGGATATGTTTTTTTTTTCTTTTTGCAATCTCTTACCTTCTCCAAAATCTTTTACTACCCTGGGTTTGCAGCTTTTAGAAAGGGTCAGTGGCAATGCTTCCAATTAATTGCAGCTGCACGGTGTGCTGCACTCAACTTTGCTGATGACAAAGTGGGACATGTAAGACACATGGTCATGATTACACCAAAAGTCTTTGCTCAAAAGTGTGGAAAAAGTTTCCTTCATTTCTCAATTTCCTATCAAACTGACAACATTCTTCCACTCCCAGTAACTGGTGTGTTATTAGCTGGGTTCCAGTCACCCTGTCCAGTCACCCAAAACTGACTACTTTGCCAAGTATTTCTACACATTAGGAGTCCTTGATTGAAGTGGAATATTTAGATATATAGAGTTGTTATTATTATAGAGTTTCTTTTCTTTATGTAGGAGTTAAACAGTATGGAGTAAAAATAAAGCAATGCCCAGAGTAATACTTCTGTAATCCATCATAATGAAAGATAAATTAAGAAAACCTCACAATTATTGTATTTCAGGTCTCAAGCCAGTTTGAGTTTGTGTACTTCAAGGGAGCTGAAACAGAAGGATTTTTTTTACTTGTGACCATTTGCACAGCCAGGTGATAGATGTTAGCCCCACATCACTGTTGCCCATGATACACAAGGTGGGGTTTTCCCTAGGGTTTTTTTTTGCTAAGTTTTTCTCTCTTTAGTGACATGTATGTCTACTTTCGCTGTTTCTTTAAGTGAACCATTGTTCTTTTCACTGACTCCTGCAGCCATCTTTTTCTTTGCCTTTCTATTCTCTGTTCTTGACAGAATGGTGAATCCTTTAATTTTCTTTTCTCTAGGAGCCACACATCAACTCCCTTGCCTTCTCAGCACCAGTGAACCGTCAAGTTCACCCTCTAAAATCAGCTTTTCAGTGGTGTTATATACTTGCTTCATTGAAACTAGGAAAAATCACACCAACTAAGGATTTAGATTTTTCACATAACACGGTGAAGACTCTTCCTTCATTCTGGGGAGAATCTGGGAAAAAAATGGAACAAGGCAGGAAACTGTAGAAGAGAAATTATTAACAATGGCAGACATAGAATCACAGAAGTACAGAGTCACAGAATATTTGAGGTTGGAAGGGACCTCTGGGGGTCATATGGTTCAGCCCCCCTGCTCAAGCAGGGCCACCTAGATCAGCTTGTCCAGGACCATGTCCAGATGGCTTTTGAATATAAGTCCTATCTGATTATAAATATAACTGGGTTGCAGAGGACTGATAAAAAAACACAGTTTATACCAGCCAGAAAGTACAAAAAGGTAACAAAATCCTAGAAAATAATTGCTACCTTCTTGGAGGTTTTCAAATAAATGTGTGAAAAAGCTTAGGAAGGAAAGAGTTAACACTGAAGTACTCATAGTCTGGAGAAGATAACTCAGAGGTAGACAGATTTATGTTGAATTAGAGGTGGTCTCCATTCAAAACTTGTTTGCAATTTAGTCTTCCTGAAAGTGTGTACATAGATACATTTGTATATATATCTATAGAGAACTCAGATTTTCCTGTTTAATTTTAGTTTGCAAACAGTAGCAGGAAGTTTGACCACAGTCAATAATCAACTCAAGGCAAAGATTCTTATTACTTACTATGAAAAAAGTTAACATACATCAGCTATGACAGATGTAAACAAAATATGTTCCATATTGGGAGAAGATTGTGTGGGTGTGTAATCACATATGTATGTCACCTTCTCCTTCTGGGACTGCACTTGGCTTGAAAACCCAGGTGTTGCATGCAATGTTCCATGAAGTTTTTTTGTTCCTGTAAATTAATGTATTCAAAATAGAAGATATCAGTTTAAAACGTGGTCCCACACTGTGTCTATAGCACATAAGGAAGTGTTAGTTCTTGGGAAATACAAGTTTGATATTCATACATTCAGAGGTGTATATATATGTATCTATTCACATTTGCATACACACACACACATATTCACAGAACGACACAATATTCTAGGTTGAAAGAGACCTCCTGAGAGGTTTGAACAGCTAGTTCAATCCCCTGTTGAAGGATGACCAGCTAAATCAGCTTGTCCAGGGCCATGTCCAGTTGGGCTTTATTATCTCCAAGGGTGAAAACTCTGTAACATTTCTGGGCATCCTGTGCCAGTGGTTGGTCACCCTTACAAGAAGAGGTTTCTTGTCTTCAGATGGAATTTCATGTGTTTTGATTACTGTCCATTGACTCTCATCCTGTCACTGAATGCTGCTGAGAAGAGTCTAAGTCAATCTTTCACTAATAAAAATTTTGAACACTATTAGCCTCAGTATTGATCTCTGAGACATACCACTAGTGACTGGCCTCAAGCTGGACCTTGCATCATTCTGGGCACAAGGCATAATCCTCTGGGAACAGTCATTCAACTAGATTTTAACCCACCTCACTGTCCACTTATCTGACGATACTTTGTCAGCTTGTCTACGGTGAAGTTATGGGAAACAGTAAAGTCTTTACTAAAGTGGAGGTAAATAAAACTTGGAGTGTGGTTGCTTAATCTTGTGTTACTAGGTTTTACTTCACAAAGACAGGAGCAGGTTACATATTTTGTATAGTATTCTTTAGATTGAAGCACATGACCAGGAAACAGGAGACCTGAGAAATATATTCTTCTAAACACGAGGAGATTCAAAGTCAATGTTGTTGTTTCTCAAGGGCAAGAAGCTCTCATTAACAGGCTATAAATATGGATGCCATGAGGATATGCAGCAGCAATCTTCTTGAAAATTTGGGTGTTTTGAGAGAAGGAAAGATGGGTTCCACCCTTGTTAAGACTGCTATCTTGTGTTTTATACAATAAAAATTTAACAAATTTCTAGGAACCAAGCATCTGGAGAATGCCATTAGTAGGAGACATGTAGCTACATCCCTCTTACCAGACATCTTTCTGAATCAGTATTGCTTCAGCAAGAGGAAAGACTTCTTGTAGGCTCCCCTAGGCACTCTCTGAGGAAATCATATTTCTAATAAGTGCTTTAGACTGGACATGCCCTAATTAAGGTTCTCATTTGGAATATTTAGGTAGCCTGCTGCCGAGCAACAGCTTTCCTAATGAGCTGAAGTTCTGCTTTTATGTGGAATTTAAATACTCAAAGAAACACATGATCTTTGCCTTACTGCCTTGGTGCTTGAGAGGCCCTAGGAATCAAAGTTTTCTCATCTGAAATGCTTTGACCACCTAAAATGATTTCAATAAAGTGTCCATGACATGGCAAGGTGGGAGCCATGACAAATACACAACTTTAGATAAGCAGCTCAGAACCTACCACCTTCAGAAGGTAATTTGTACTAACAAAATATGTGGCCCTACACAATTCTGTGCAATTTCTAATACAAAACTAATTTAGCATGTCTGAACATAGAATCTGTTTTGAAAATGACAAGTATTAATATGCTAAATCATAAATAACAAATTGTGGATTATTATTATTATTATTATTATTATTATTATCAACCATACTCTTCCCTCTCATTTCTTAGGATATTTTAAAACAAATGATAAACCACAAAATATCAAGGGCCTGCTTGCTTTTCTTTCCATTCTGGTATTCCAAACAATCCTGATCACTGTAATGGTGTTAAAGCATAATGCGCTGTCTGCATGGATAAGTAGTCATTATTGTTTTAAAATCTTGTATTTGAATAATATAAGACCAGCTGAAACTGAAGACTTGGCAACATGTTACTATTCCAGAAAAATGGTCTTTTTTAGATATTTAAAATAGTTTATTTTATTATGAATGTGTTTTTAAACTTCTTTCATACAGGACTGATAGATTGATGTTGTTGCTCACATATAAACAAAGCCAGCATTGAAATCTGAAGAATTTGCTTATATAAATGTATCTCATTTTTCTAAATATTTGTTCTTATTGACCAGGAAAATTTATTGAATTACATAAGACTTGATTGCCTTTATGCAAAGATATATACGCATATTTTATTGAATATTGTCGTTTTGGGGTAGGTTCTTCCTTCCTTAATCCTCATGGATGTTGGAAGAAGCCGTACCTCAACACTTAACTCTCCTAATGGTCTCTGTCTCATAAAAAAAAAAAAAGAAAAATAAAACATTTCTTATCTAAGAGAAGAAAAGTACTCCAGAAGCTTATCAAAACTCCTAGCAAACCTCTAGCAGCTTCCCTTTCCCCACAGCATCTTCCACATTGCTTGCTCCTCTGCTGCACAAGAATTTCTCTGCAATTCCGTTGCCTATCTCCAAGCTAACGAGCTACTCTGAAGTTTTTGCTTGCATGCTCATGATCCAACCCCATAACCAAGCCGTTTTTTGCAACAACCACTAAACAGTCTTCAGATGGAATTAAATCATAGAATCAGAACAGTTTGGTTTGAAAGGGAATGTTAAAGGTTATCTAGTCCAAACTCCCTTGCAATGAGTAGAGACATCTTCAACTAGATCACATTGTTCAGAGCCGTGTCCAACCTGACCTTGAATGCTTCCAGGGATGGGGCAACTACCATCTCTCTGGGAAATCTGTTCCAGTGTTGCACCACCCTCATTGTGAAATTTTTTTCCTTATATCTAGTCTAAATCTACCCTCTTTTAATTTAAAACTGTTACCCCTTGCTCTATCACAACAGACCCTGCTGAAAAGTTTATTCCCATCTTTCTTACAAGCCCCCTTTAAGTACTGAAAGGCTGTTATAAGGTCTCCCCAGAACCTTCTCTTGTGTAGGTTGAACAACCCCAACTCTATCAGCATTTCCTCATAACAGAGGTTCTCCATCTCTCTGACTATCTCCGTGGCCTCCAACAGACCCATGACTTTCCTGTGTTGAGGGCCCCAGAGCTAGATGCAGTACTCCAGGTGAGGTCTCACAACAGTGGAGCAGAGAGGGAGAATCACACCCCCTCGTCGCACTTCTTTTGGTGTAGCTCAGGGTATGGTTGGCCTTCTGGCCTGCGAGCGTACATTGCCAGTTCATGTCCAGTTTTTCATCCACTAGTACCCCCATGTCCTTCTCTGCAGGGCTGCTCTCAATCCCTTAATCCCCCAGCCTGTATTGATACTGGGGGTTGCCCTGACCCAGGTGCAGGACCTTGCACTTGGTGTTTTGAACCTCATGAGGTTCACCTGAGCGTACTTCCTGAGCTTGTCCAAGTCCCTCTGGATGACAGCTTGTCCCTCAGGCATGTCAACCACATCACTCAGCTTGGTGTTATCTCCGAACTTGCTGAGGGTGCACTTGATCCCACTGTCTGTGTCACTGATGAATATATTAAACAGTACTGGTCCCAATACAGACCCCTGAGGGACACCACTTGTCACCAGTCTCCACCTGGACAATGAGCTGTGGACCGCTACCCTCTGGATGAGACCATCCAACCAAAGATCCTGGGTAGAAGATAGAGAATTTAAAGACAGATCCTGGCTAAAATCACATCTCTGATACTAAGACCAGACTGATCAGTTCTTATAGTGAGATGGTGATAATGATCCCATACCTATGTACTGTACTCTCTAAACATTAAAAGGGGCCTTCATAATTCTACTTTTCACTACTCACGTCAGCTAGACTTTCTGTGCTTGAATGGGAATGTTCCCTGGTTCCGCTTTTGGCAATATTGAACTGTTGTCCTCTGAGCAACAAAGAACCACTGTCCTCCTCTGTCCTATGGAGCTTCAGACTGTAGGATGTGGGTGGCTGGAAGGAGAATCGCAGAGCCTGCATATCACATGCTAACCTAGTAAGGGACCTCAGAATTAAAGTCTCCTAATTCTATTTTTATAATGTAGACAAAGATGGACGAGGTTGTGCCAGTCTATCATTTACAGATGCTGTGGTGATTATCTGTGGAATGACCCCTGCAAGGGTTTGAGCCCTACTGCACCCTAGAACACAAGATTATTTTACCAGGGACAAAAGGCAGTGCCTTCCTGCAGGGCACAGAATACTGTGGAGACACTTTTGTTTTCTATGAAGAGGCACCTCAGAACCTGCCCAGAGAGAGCTCTGTGCTTAAATACCACACTTAAATATCTTCCAGTAAGGAGTTTGAGAGTGCCACATGTTTCTTTTTTCTAGTTCTACTTGATAAATCTCAAGAACAAATAATTTATAACACCTGCAAAATTACTATCTGCTATGCTGTTACTAGTCCCTGCTGCTTTCGTATGGTTAGATGATTGCAGCATAATCATCATGACAAGAGTGCTCATCATCCTGCAGGCATTCTGGATTTCCGGTCCTTTTCTACATGTCCATAAACTGATAAGATATGATAGAAAATGGGGAGCAGGGCAGTTTGGAGAGGTTGTGCCTAAGCTATTGCACAGTTTTGGAAGGCCTGGTCATCCTGGGAACCTAAGTCAGTCGGACTGGAGGAGTTTGTGTACAGGAAGCAGGTCAATGGCCAGAGAAACATCCAGTGCATAGAGGTTCTTTAAACTCAAGATGTTTTCTTAACATGCAGAATCAGTATGTAAATCCAAACACAACTGCCTGGTGAGTAACCAGAAAAAGGGAACTTTTATTTTTCCTTTGACAGTTTGGATATTCTTTGTCAATCAAAAAGAGGGGCTGCTGTGCCAACCAGTTCTCATAGTGTTCTTTCGCAAAAAATTCTAAAGAAACATCATTATGACTTACTTCAGAAAGATGTTTTGGGAAATAGAAAAAAAAATACATTAACCGTCTGTTTTCATCAGAATGTAGTTCCCTTCCCAAACTCCCTACCTTCCTCCTTTGATTGCCTTTTCTCTTTTTCCTTCCTTTCTTCATTCCTTCCTTCCTTCCTGCCTTCCTGCCTTCCTGCCTTCCCTTTTTCTTTCTTTCCTTCTCTCTCTCGTGATGAGGATGAGAGTAAAGTTATGTAATAACTTACCATTGACTTTATATTCATTACAAAATTATTTTTTGCAGATACCAGATTTTATATTTTAATGGATTTAAATTTTTTTTAAAGTAACATTTTTTAGCAAGTTTTTATTATTTTTCCAAGGTATTGTGTTTATATCAGTAAAAAAAATGATACTAATGCACAATAACAGGAATCATTAGTGATACAACTTGTTTTTCATATTTGCTTTACAAATGTTTGAAATCACAATGAAAATGTTCAGAATAATTTACAAGCTCAAGTAGTAGGTTCCGTTCTTACATCCACACCCAGAAACAGCATGAAACAAATACATATTGTTAACAATGTAAAGTTCTGTGTAAAATAATAGAAAAAAACCCCCACAACTCCCAAGGGTAAAATATCCTAAATTATACAAAGTACCATTCTATCAGGAATACTAATTTAGATACATCAATAAGAATTCTTCTTCTAAAACAATAGTTTTAATTTAAGGATTTTAAGACTTGCACAGATCAACATTCCTGAAAAATAACAATTTTCTTTTTTGTTGTTTTTTACAGTTAGTAGAGTATGAAAGATATTCTTAACCGCAGGGGAATTGTGGTAAGCTGTGAAGTAAAGAACAGGCATGGACCAGAAAAATATGTAGAGATCTATATAACTATTTGTTGTGGTATTTATCAGAGAGGAAGTATAATGTTGGATGATTTTCAGGAAAAAATTGGCTGAAATTATTTTAGTACAATATTGAATACATTTAAGGAACAGTCAGCAGGAAAGAATCTACTTCCTAAGTTGAAGGAGTCCCTAAATTTAATAGTGTTATCCGTTACATATACTGTTAATAATGTTAAGGATGGTAAAAGTAATTAAGAGATTAGTGGTGAAATGCTTCATCATTCTTTTAATTAACTATATCCTGGATTTATTCAGCCCGATACAAGGTGTGTCTTTATTCACAACATATTTTGAGGCTGTTTCTTACCTTTGGGAGTGTTGGTACATGAGATGGAGACAGTAGGTGTCTAGAGTCTTGCAAATACTATGGGAAAGAAAGAAATAGAAAGCAGAGGCCATTGTTTGGGAGGGTGGTGAGGAAAAAACAGCACTTTGGTCCAATGCACCAGCCTGACCCAGGCCCCTGCCCTGCTGGCTCTGTGATCCCCCTCAGCTCCCTGCTTGCCTTCCCTCATGGACCATCCTGGCTCCTGCTGCTCCCTGACAGAGGCAGACGGAAAGAAGGCAGAACAGGAGGAGATGACATCATGTCCTGCCCAATCTTCCCTGGCCAGCAGTGATGGCACTGCCCTGTCTTGCTTCTGGCAGAAAATGGTGTAAGAAGTGGGATTTGAACCCATGCCTCTCAGGGTGTCTCACAGGCGAGACCATGAATGCCTGCCCACAGGCACCTGGATACAGGGCTTTGTTGGAGACCAAAGGAGAGCACAGCCCTTGCCCTGCTTGGTTTCCTCATTCCCAGCCCAGCACCATGTTCATGATGTCCCACCTTCCCTTCTAATCCAGGACTGGTGGGCAGGACACGGTGTACACCTAACTGTAATTAATGAGCGAATAACCGAAAACAACAAATGTAAATCAAGTCCTGCTTATTGCTTTCTTTTTTTTTTTTTTTTCTTTCATGTGAGTAGGACCCAAAAATTAGGAACTGGCATAGACTTGCAGGTGAAATGGATTGTTGTTCCAAATGCTTAGGATGAGATAATCTGCTGACAAGTTTAATTAAACTTCTTCCTTTCCCTAAACCTTAAGAATAGAGCTATGTTTCAGTCCTGCAAGATCCATGCTGAGCAAATTGTGTGTGTTCCCAATTTTACACCCTGCTGCTGAAAGGCCGGACTTTGCTGCTGGGTGAGCTCATCCATCTGGAAGCAAAGGGCCAGCGCCCCAGCTCGAACCTGCTCATGCAACCGCCTCCTGGGGTTGTCTGGGTGTGACCAAGAGCAACACTTGGCCCTAGAAATTAAGCAAAGAACTTTCTCCTCTGGACTGATACCAGTAACTGTCCTTCGCTCATGCTAAAAATATTTACACTGCAACCCAGTATGCATTAATAAACTCTATAGACCTCTGTGCATTGAAAAAGCCCTTCCTGTGGAGTCGAACATCTGAGCCCACAATGTATAAGTGCACTTAAATACATTTAAACACTTAAAAGTCAGGCAAAGTTTTGAATGTTTTAAAATGTTCACTAGAAATATTAAGATTTTAACATGGGAACATAACATATTCAGCTACCTACACCTAAAGTTTTTCCTCAAAAAGAATAATTAAATTTAAATCTAGTCATTTAAAGTACTGTGCTTCATAATAATAAGCATGAAGGGACTAATCACCACAGACCACTAGAAATTTTCAAAGCTTGGAGCAGTTCAAAATCTCATTCTCTTAAGAGCTCCCAAATCTTTTAAACACCAGACCTTGTGTGGTCCTCCAGATGATCTTTTGATAGTTCAAGGAACATTTATAAAGTAAAACTCCATAATGATTTAAAGATGTAGCCTATCATTTCTGCTCAGACTGCAGCCATGCCTCCTGTAACCAATGCAGATCTTGCAGGGAGTAGGTGTGCCCTAAGGATGCATGGTTCTACATATATAGCTAATTCTTGTCAGCACAAATAATAAGACTAGTTCTGCATGTTATCACTACAGTTCAGAAATAAAAAGCAATTTCACAGAAGTGTTACTGCATGTTGTCTATGGTAAAAAAAATAAGACAAAAAATTCCTATACTTATCATTTTGAAAATGCAAGGCTCCTCCTTACCTGTTAAATTTTATAAATTAATTGATAAATTAACTGTAATGCTAAAAAGCAGTAGTTTCATTCAACAGGAAAATGGAAAATTGCTACTACTTTGATTCTAATATTCCTGTATCACTATATTCTAGTTCTTCCTTCTTTTTGTTAAAGTATTGAATTCTTTTTTTTGTGTATATAAATTGCACTCAGCAAAATTATTCTACTGAAGCTATTTCATTGTTGAATTGAAATTTCTAATAAAGCCAGTATTTCTCCTTTGAAGCAGGGATTAAAAAAAATTATTTTCAAAATTAAATATGTCCATCATTTGAAATTGCTCACCTGAAACCATGAAGGAACCCATGTGAACACTCTTTCTAGTGATTTTTTTTTTTTTAGTAATTACACTGCATCCAAAGAAATAATTACAATGAAGGAGACAAATTACTGTGTTAAGGCCATGTTTATGTTGAAACAGAGAGTTCAAAGGGGAGTTATACCAGTATAGCAGCAACAATGTAGTTGGACTGCTGTAATTCTCCTGAATGATGACCCCAAGCAGACAAGCCTGGGAATCTGGCATTTCTCCCTTCTTTTTAATAGGACAGTGTACCCAGCTCATTGACTTGTTGTTCTACATACCATGGTCAGATACATTGGACAGCTGGAAAGAAAATTTCATGGCTAGAAAATGGAATTGTTCAGGGAAATGGTTTTATTGGCTGAAGATAAATTATTCCCTTCAAGGATCAATATATTCATCTTTACTGCTTTTCAAGTGTTTTTCCTTTACCTCTATATCTCATAAAGAAGTTGAGTGGACATCAGTATAATCTGCTGATCATCTGCAGGTGTTAGAAATTTAATCTTTTTTTCTGTCAGCTGGTCAAATAAAAAAACCCAAGCTGACCTTACAAAACTTGCTATAAACTTAAGTTCAAAAAGAACAATGAAATGGATAACACATAGTAGTTAAAGTAGCAGAGATTCATATGGGCATTAAAAATGAATAAGAATTAAATATAAGTATAAATGTAAATATACACATAAATATAAATATAGATGCACATATCACATTTATCTTCACAATGTTAATTTTGAAATAATGGTAAAATATTGATCTAATGAGAGTCATGCAGAACCACAGAATGGCTGAGTTTGGAAGGGACTTCTGAGTGTCATCTTGTTCAGTCACCCTGCTTAACCAGGGTCACCTAGACCAGGTTGTCCAGGACTGTGTCTAGACAGCTTCTGAATATCTCCAAGCATGAAGTCTGTACAACCTCCCTGGCCACCTATGCCAGTGCTCTGTCACCCTCAGTAAAAAAGTGTTGATGTTCAGATGCCACTCCTTGTGTGTTTCAGTTTGTTGTGTTTCCGTTTGTGCTCGTTGACTTTGTTCCTGTCACTGGGCACCACTGAAAAGAGCCTGGTTCTGTCCTTTTGACACCATCACTCCCCCGAGCCCTCCCTTCTCTAGGCTAAACAGTCCCACCTCTCTCAGCCTTTCCTCATAGCAGAGATGCTCCACTGCATCATCTTTGTGGCCTTCGTTGCACTCTCCCCACTATGTCCACGTCTCCCTTGTACTGGGGAGCACAGTACCCCAGATCTGTTTCACCAGTGCTGAGCAGAGGGGGAGGATCACCTCCTGGTTGCTTGTCATCCTACAGGAGACCAGACATTTATTTTAAAATATTTTAAATTATTACCTTTCAGAGCAGACATGCACAACAGTCTCAAATCTGCACAGCGTGATGGGTTACGCAGGCAGTTTTGCACACTACAAAGAACCGATAAATTCAATAGCACCTTATTTAGGATTTTAATTGTAAACTCATATGGCTAATTTTAATTCACACACACTATTCTTTTTCTTTTTATTATTGAACAAATGTTAAACAGTTACCCAATACCTGTTCCGATTTGTTCCATTTGCAATATTGCAGATTGCATGATATACATAACGTTACAGCAGAAGAAACAAAAAGATGTGAATCACCCCCATTCTAAATTTAACAAGTTAACATATTTTCCAAACATACCACTTTGAGAGATGAATGTTGTTTGATCTCCATGGTGAGTTTAAATGAAAATCCGTGCATTCGAGATTGTATCTTTTTGCTTGTGTGAAACATTATCTCAAAAGGCATTTGAATGGGCACCGTCAATTGAACTAAAAATCACCTGCAGGATAAGAAAAAAAATCAAATGTTGGTTGAATGTCTTTTGATTTATCTTATTTTTATGTTCTTTAACAAGGTGAATTAATAGCACATTAACACAGTAAGAAAATACTCAATGCTACTGAATTCAGATACCAGTAATAATAACTGAAAGAAAATTACATTAGAAGCAAGCATTTACACACACAAAAAAAATATTTGCGCCCTTTGTTCTAACACATTTTTTGGCAAATAGGCAAATGTCATTTTATCTGATAGGTTTTACCCAGAAGCAAGAACCTACCTAGTGAGTTTTGAAACACTGAATGTCGTAACTGTGTCAAATACAACTCAGATCTTGCTCATAGCCCTCCAATCTTATTCAATAAATTAAACTTGCTGGCCATCACCTTTCTGCTCTAGCATTAGTGGATAAGAGACATCAAGCTTAGGATAAAAAGCAAAAACTGAACCAAAATAAACTTTCAAAAAACTCTGTAAGATGTATTTAAACCTGTACTTAGATGTACCTAGAGATATGCCGGTCCTTCATCTGCACATCATTATTCCTTAAAGCCATGTAAAAACCAGCAGTTTTCCACTCTCCATTGGCTGCTTTTAACAGAAAAAAGTACTATCTCTTACTCAAACACAGACAGATGAACAAAATATCCTCTTTCCTCAAACCGGATTTTTAAAAGAAGAATGTCGTGGGTTAAGCAGAGCAGAGTTAATTTTTTTCCTTTTCCCTTCTCTTCATAAATAGCTAGCAAAGAAGCTATGTTTTGGATTCCTGCTCAGGAGAGAATTGATAAGAGAAGAACGTTTATAGTTATTGCTAGGATGTTGCTATTTGTTCTCAAGGACATACATTCAGCCTTTTGGGGGGGAAGAGACAGTCTGGCTTCTAGCCTGGGATTTGCTTTTAGGTAAAGAAGCAGACTGACCAATTATTCCATCCCATGCACGTCATACCCAGTATATTAGAAGAAGACTCTTCTAGGAGTGCAGTCCTTTCACTTCTGGATTCATCTCTCTTTGGGGAGCCTGCGTTCGCTCTCCCAAGGCCTTTCCTCCCCCCTCCCCCCACGGCCGCTGTTAGCTCTCAGCCCGGGACACTCGTTTATCTCCGTTCAGTGAGTTTTGGCATCCTCCCTCTCCAGGAGGATCGTTAGCTGGTTTTTTTTCCCTACTTCGGTCAGCTCTCGGGTTGGGACGCTTGGGCTGTTATCTCCGTTCCGTGAGTGCCTCCAGGAGCGGTGCACCCCCTTTCCCCCTTCCCCCCCCCCCC
>WKFP01014084.1:898461-919815 GCA_011057875.1 Pterocles orientalis
TTTTTTTTTTTTTTTTTTTTTTTTTTTTTTTGGTAGGATAAAGTAACTGCTTGTTTCAATCTGAAATATTTCATTTTCTGTTGCTTCCAGAATTATTTAATATTTCAATTTTTTACTTCTCAATTTAACTGTGATTTTTTTTAAAGAAAAGTTCTACGTTGGATAGATACACTGTTAAATGTCTTTTAAAAATATTTCTTACTTGAAAAAAGTGTTTTTAAAATGAAATATATCCTTTCAGAACTGTTGAATTAAGTGTAAATTTCCTGTGCAACTCAATTTGTATTAAATATAAAACTATTCATTTACTTCAGAGAGATAATTGGAAAATAAAGCTATGCCTGTTATTAATGGAAAAATTAGAGAAATATTTTTGTCCACTTTCTTGAAAAACAATATAGCAAATAAAATTTTATTTAAATCTTCCACACAGTCTCCATTCAGATTAATTTCTATTCTGTGCAATTACTGTACAACAGTAATAAGATAATGGAAAGTAAGACTTTGACATGGTTTCAGGTCAGAAAAATCATATCCAATTTACCCAAATATGTATTGGTTACAATAGCCATCTAGGTACCTGTAAGATACAGATTTAAATCAGCTGCTTATAGTTGGAGAGAGAAGCGAGAACAGGAGAGTTTGTTCCACGCAGAATTTGTCATGTCAGAAAAAATGTAGATCCAGCCAAGGCACAAAGATCTTCAAACACAGAAAAGACTTCAGACTAGTCCTCCTACCCCTCTGACATGAGCACAATCTGCTAGACTATCATGTTATGTGAAGCTGTTACTAATTCCTTGAAAAAAGAAAAGAAAAAAAGAAGAAAAAAAAAAAACCACGACATTTTCAGTCTTATAGAGTTGTTATAACTATTAAAAAATCAAAAGAACATGTATTAGAGATTATGTTAATATCCCTTGGTAAGAAGTTCAAGCAGAACAACTTCCTGTTCATCCTTTATGTTACAAACATTATGATTTATGAGACCTCAGCTTTTAGGTTGCTTTTTTTTAACTCATATTCCCATGCATCCTTGAAAATCAGTTTGAATTTTGTTAACTACACAACTACAAAGAGATGTCCTTTTAAAAATTTTTAGTGATTTAAAACTTAACAACAAAAAGAACAAGTCATGAGAAACAGATTGAGAGTAGAGAGTAAAGATGGGAGAGAGCCAGAAATGAAAGCCCTTGACCTGATACACAGCTGATCACAGTCAGCAGTTCTGGAGCTAGTCGTACAAATATTAATCCGAAAGATTTTTCCTGTATATTAAATTACATCAGAAATCAGAAGACTTCATTTGATGTAACATGGTTATTTTTAATTCTAATACAGCTCAGCTATGAAAACATCACCTGTTTCTTTTTAAAACTGGAGATGGCCTGAACCTCAGGGTGGGACACTGAATGGTACAGAAAGTTATGGGCTGGCAGGCAAGAGGAGAGACAGAAGAAATGTTGAATCCAGCATTTGGATTGAAATCATTAATATCCATAAAGATGGAGCTAAATTCAAATGACCCAAAGAGTAAGAAGAACAAGAAGTTATTTGGATATATGGGGAATTTGGGTGTAGAAAGGTAGGAGAGAGATGTCTCCTGTCATCTTTAATAAAAGCTTTGAAATTTGGAGGCTGTTCTCCTTTGACTATAAAACATACACAAATATGTCCTTGCTTTGCTTGGTTCAGTTGGCATCTTACAGGAGTCCACTTTGCACCATGGACCAGGATCCTCAGCCCTAGACTTTCTGTGTTTTTGGAAACTTCTTTCATAGATATCACAAGAAATCCTGTGACCAAGCTGGTCGTCTTGGTGGGTTGTCCCATAGCACTTCTAGGGTGACATTCAATTGCTACTGTTGTCAATAGTTACAGTTAAGTAAATTAACTGTCCCTCGAAAGCGCTGAGTTGTATACAACAGCTATAGAAAGTGAGAACCAAGTTCAAAAGTTAATGTGGTGTAGGCATCTCAGGTTAAGTCAGTCAATGAGTATTGCCCCAAATGTTATTTCAAATTACGTGTTTCACAAAAATTGATGCTTCATATACCCCTGTGCATCACTGCTTAAATGCTCAGCTAAAAAACAATATCCTAAATCTAATTATGATTTAATAGACCAGTAAAAAGCCTTTATTAAACTTTAGGAAGAATTTGTCATCAGCACCTTAGCGATAGTGAGAGGAGAGACTTAGCATACAAGGATTGTTGAGACCTCCATTCAGTTCTGTGTGGTTTTAACCAGATCTATAAAATATCTACCTCTATTCATCCAAGACACACTTCCTTCATTAAAGATACAACTAGAGAACAAGTATGTGGAACAGTTAAAGTGGCAATGCTAGCATTTGTGAGGTGAATACTGACAAAATTAAGGAGGTAATTTTGCCTGTATCTAGGAGATGACTTTACTGTCTTTTAGCAGCTAACATGGTGGTTGAGGGAATACTGCAGTCCACTGCCCATATTTCAAAATCCATTTAGGTTTTCCATTTTTTCATTTCTCTCCACATGTTGCGGTTTTTTAAAATAAAAATCAAACCAAACATATGGTACTTCATCCTCAAATGCTATGTGTTCCTATGCTGCATGCAATGGAATAAATTCACAACACTTATTGTTTTTAAGAGTCGTGTGACTAATGCATCACGCACACATCAATGGAAGTTTAAATTCAAATACTGCAACAGTTTCAGGAAACCCAAATAACTTTTGGATTTTATAGGAACACTAAGTGCTCACTGCTGACAAGAAATGAGACACAAAATTCCATTCGTTAGAATAAATGCTTCCCAGAATCAGGGATAACAAGAGCATGAAGCTAACACTTAAAATTGTGCCTCCTTCTTTCTTTGTACTGCTCTTACACTTATTTTCTGTGTTAGAAAAACAGATTTCACAATTATCAACAGATATCTTCGTATATTTTTTCTGGAATATTGGAGGAAGAAATTAAGAGCAACAACATAAATGCTCAAAGAACTCAGCAAACCTTAGGATGCTCAGGAAAGTTAAATAAAAGAGAATGTGAGCAATGCAAAGTCCACCTTATCTTGTAATTGTAATGTACTGCAAATATTTCAACTATTGTGCAGAAATGGACAGGTAAGGTTTCTGTTAACTAATAATTAACACTTATCTTAAAAGGAATTTCACGATTTTCCTTCAAACTAGGCACCTAAACTTGGGGAGGAGGCAAATACACAGTGGATATACCTCCAACTATGTTTAACAAAGAAATTATTGTCTGTGAGGTATGAGACCTTTTCTTTCTTTAATTACATTGGCACAGGAGCTGGTTCAAAGCAAACTGAACATACAGGAAGATTTCCACTTGTTTTCATAGACTTCTGATTTGGCCCAGAGTAATGAGAAATGTTGTTTAAATAAGAGAAAATACTCTAATGTCAAACCAACAGCAGCCAGATGAAAACTGAGCTCATTGTTCCTTAGCAGTTTCTTTTCAAGATCCATGTACAACTGGAGGTAATTTTCATAGCCCATTTGAGCAGAAATTTTTTCTTAATGGCAGACTTTTTTTTCATTCTTATTTTGGTTGTTGCTGTTTTGTTGCTTTTGTTTGGTTTGGGTGATTTTTTTTCCCTCTTGGCAAAGTGATAGTATCTTTGAACTTATATTAAAAGAAGATGTAAAGTTAACTGGATATGGAATTTGTTTGACTGGAAGCCATAGTATAGTCTCAGAAAACAGTGCTGGTTCTTACAATTAATTGCAGATTTCTTAATTTATCCTGGGAAAACAAGGTCACATGTATATGTTAGGGATACAGATTCTGAGTGTATATGCTTAAAACTAATGTTAAGAACAACAACAAAAAGCAAACTAAGACATTTAAAAAAGAAGCAGGAATATTTCTATGTTATGTTAGTAGACATTTCAAATAGATGGTGAAGGCAATGTTCCAGAATTCACTGAAAAGCAAGAAGAAAAATCCAATTGTTAGACTCCTTATTTCAAGACTCTTTATGGCCTCATTGTTCTCTATAATGGATTAAAACTAAAGATGAAAAACTTGGACTCAGTACAGAATTTTTGACTTTAAAGGGAGGATCTGTAACTTGATCTGTAACTAATGAAAATGCTTCCAATTATATGTCCTAGTTTTAAGTATAGTTTAAACAGTTCATCATTTGAACACTTATTTAGCTCTTCACTTCTTAATTTTTTCGTCACATTTGCAAGTCAGAGGTTGTTGCATTTTTTTATATTTAATGAATTTTTCTGAAAGGGGAAAGCAAACAAACATTTATCACTGACAACCTACTGCCTGATGCCAGCTGCAGGAAAAGTTCTGTAAACATTTTTTCAAGTCTCTTTTCTTTCCTAAAGTTCCTCAGACTGAATGAACTACTGAAAGCCACTCACTTGGTGAGGCGGTAGCCTCGAGAAAAGGAGCCAGGATCTATATCTAGTTGTGAAAATTAATTACCTGAGGCCAGGGAACCTGCTGTTTGCATGTGTGTTTAGCCATTAAAAAGTTATTACACTCATATAGGTTGTCACTAGATAACACAATGTTCTCAGTGTGCTAGGGTATTACAATTAGCAATCCACTATCAATAGTCTGAAAAAAGAGACTGGGGTAGGGCAGGAAGCACCGTTCCTTTGTAGGAAAGCAGGCAAGAAGAGATAGCCTCAATTTACAAGTACCAATATAAAAAGGTCTCATCTTCTGCTAGGCTTTTATAGAAATCTACTTTGTGAGCTTATACATATGGTCACAGCACCTGAAACACACACTTCTGCAGAGATATTACCCTATTGTATTCATTTCTCTTTGATTATTCCTTGAGTTCCTTGCTGTCTTCTTCAGCCAAATGAAATGTTAATGAAACTTCCTTCTGCCCAAAGAAAACAATTGTACCCAACTTTGTTGAACGTGAGGAATTCTTAATGTTCTAATCTTTCAAGTACTCATATAATTAACTAGGTTTATGAAGAATATTACTAAGCTTATTGTAACTACATGCACAAACAACAGAAAATGTATGGGTGAGCAGTTACAGAGTTGGGAACAGTTTTATTTCAGTCTGTGTTGTGTATTAAGAGAGACCGCTGATAATATTAGCAAAATAATCTTACAGTACACTAATGGAAAGCAATTGAAAACCACTTGTAAAATTAGAAATGCACAGTATTATAGTTGAGTGCAGGATAAGGAAATGACAAAGGTAAGGAACAAAAAAAAAAGGGATGAAACAAGAAACTAAACAAAAGGAATTATGGTAAATTAAACCATAATTCTCTCCATTGGGAGAAAAGGATTATGCAACCTACTCAGTAGAGGCATAAGCTAGACAAACTGTGAAAAATACCTGCTAAAATCTGAAGAGGTGGTCATAAATGGAAACAAAGTAAAAATGTGTACTAAAAAGTATATAATAAATATTTTGCTTTCTGCATTTTAGAGAAAGCCTGTATTTGAGGGCAATGATGATTTATGATGACTTGTTTTTATTTATCTTACACCAGCATCCCCATTCCTTTTCAGAGTGATATGTTCAATATTTGTCAAATTACATGAAATAAATAACTGAAATGCATCTGATTGTTCATAAAGTGTACAGTTGTCTTCAACATATTTTTTTTCTGTGAGAGTGGGATAGATTTCATACTGTTTCTTAAACTGCTTTAGAGACTTTCTGAAACAAGACAGAATGAAGAGCGTTAGTCAGATAACTAAAATGTCTGGTATTCATTTTCCTCTATGAACAACTCCTATTTCAATTCTTTGTTAAGAAATGGACACCCTACCACTAGAAGGTATCACTTTTTTAAGGTGAGCAATAGATTGCTAGAGTAAAATTTGCGGCAAACTTTAAGAAAAAAAAATACAAAAGTTGTGTTTGTGCCATTTGGCCAGAACAGAAAAACAATATTTAAAAAAAAAAACAGACTTCCAGCAATTTAGCTGGCCTCAGTACTTTCTAAAATACCAGTTGAACAAATGTGCATAAGAATTTCCAAACTAGGTAAAACGTCAATGTTAAAAAGAAGTTAAAGAGACTTTACATCCAAAGTTTATTTTCCAGAAGTACAACTCAGAGACCAAAGTTATTAATCTGTCTCACGTTACAACTGGCACCCAGTTCTTTTGTTTGATAACTTTTTCTGCCAGATTTATCCACTTCCTCAACATATTGCTAAATATTGAACTAAGTCATAGTTGAATCCTTGCCTATCAGTTAATTTCCCATGGCACAAACTACTATGGACTTGTCCCCAGGGCGCAAGTCCACGTGCAGGAATTACAAGGCGTTCCACGGCGTGAGTAACCAAGTGACCTGTAACAACACATATGTTGATCCCACATGTTTCCAAAATACTTTGTCCAGCTGTCTCAATGCATACATTATGCCGGGAGACAGCTGGCCAGCCTCCTAAGAAGCAAGCCAAAGCACATAACTGCTCTCTTCTGACCCCTTATATACATTGTGCTACCCTGAAAAACACACCTTGGCACTCAGCTTGTCACTAAGTGAGCTCCCAGATGGATAGGCTTTTGCTCCCATGCAGAGGGAAAAACTGAGGGATTTCTTGTGTTAAAGTAGTATTAACTGCAGGGTAGAAGGAATCTGCTGTTCAGAAGGGGATGAACTCTACTCCCACTATGAATGTCAGTAAAAACTCAAGTAACTACAATTTGATCTGGCAATACAACTTAGTGATCTGGACTAAAACTTGGAAACTAGAACCCCTCAATTCTGGTTTTACCTCTACCACTCATTTAAGCTTAACAGTGGGCCCAGTCATGTAATTTTAATGACCTTCATTTGAAACATCAAATAATCTGTGGAAACTGATGTTACTTACCTTTGTGGGATGATGTAAGAACTCTTCTGCACTTCAACTAGGTAAAAATTGTTCCAGATTATTCATTCTGTTAATGTGTATGCCACGTCTCTGTTGCAGAGGAGAAGGCACAACTCACCCTTTTTTTTCAGAATAAAGTGGCCAGAGACTTTCCTGAATTCATTATCAATTTGTGAGTAGGTCAGTCTGCTATCGCTTTTATTCAGGGTTTAACCAGGCTCCCTCAGCTTTGAATCCTTCCCCTCCCCTTCTCTACTACACCGAGTGCCTTCAGTGTCAAGCCTCTCACACCCTGTTCCACTTACCCTTTCCCATTTGTTTAAACAGAGCATTTTAAAAAACATTTGTTCCCTTCGTTGATGGCAATATTGAATACATTTTTATTGGCTTCGCTTTGTACCTTTTCATTTTTGCCATGTGAAATAGCCTGTCTAAAGTAATCTATAAGCCATGCAGTAAGGACTGTATTTACATTCCGCCATGAATGCTCTGGAGAGAATATAAAATCTAACGTCAGAGATTCAAATGTCAAGGGTGATGCCATACCGTATTCAGTGCTACTGCCCTTCAATTTGCTCCAGATAGGCACAAAGCTATTGTTAGACTTTCATACAAGGCTTACCTGCTGACATAATATGTCTCATATACACATCTCACAAAATTATAGTTGGATAAAATAAGCAATTATACAAATAAATAGCATCATAGTCATACATCAAACTAGGACTGCCTATAGCAGACTCAAAATAGCACTGATTATTCCTATGTTTATATTTATATACAGAGTAGTTTATTATAATACTCTTTCAAATCATAAGGTATTTGAACACAAAATATGAAACGTTCTCTGCAAAAAAATTGAAGCAACACAGAAGAAAAATAATTCATTAAAGTGAAGCATTTCAAGATCCTGCTGAGGGTGCAACACTCTTAAATAGCTCAGCCTATCTAGACAGTATTTAATATTCATCCATACAATGAGATTTCAAGTGTGTTATTAACTTTCCACCCTTCCGTTGTACTACTGATTTGCTTCATGAAAATATGCAGATTTGCATATTCTAATTACAGTGAAGTATAAAGCTTACTGAAATCAGTGAGAGCCTTCCGGTTGATTTCTACCCATGCTGGGTCAGGCCCATCTGTGGTTGGATTAATTTTCAAGATGGATTTTAGAAATGTACTAAATGTCTAAAATCAACCTTTTCTTTGATACAAAGGGCTACAATTACATCTTGAGGACAGTAGCAGTCTACAGAGTATTTCCCATAAGAGCTGAAGTATATTATCCCCTGTTGCTTATTCCGAAAAAAATGCTGATAATTTTCCTATCTGTTTCCATTATACAAAAATACAGATGCTTGTAACATTTTAAAACCCACTTTTAGCAGTCTTCCTTTTTCTTTGAAGTTTGTTTCTAAGGCTTTGTAAGGTTATATTTCTGAATTTGTTTAACAGAACATGAAAACTAAAATGGATCAGAGCAGAGAAATAGAATAGCTGTGCTGATCTAATGAACATATATCTCTAAAATAAATACAAATGCTATATTCACCATCTAGTGAATATAAATATAAATATTTAATTTTGTATTTTTGTAAGCATAATTTGGTTATGACTCCTGACTGTGGGACTGTGAGCCAGAAACACTTCAGAATGTGGTTATTCATTCAGGCTACGTTGTTGGTAGCAGTGAAACTGAAAACATATAGTGAGGTTTAAGATGGTAAATGATGATTTAAAAACATTTCCTCGGTCAAGACACAGCTATTGTGTCATTGACAGAAACTGGATAATGACACATATGGATAACTAAAACACTCAAGTAAACGTCAAATTCAAAATCAGGGAGGTAAACGAAGGGACAAACGGGGAGGCCTGCAACATGTGTATTTCACATGTATTGTGGGACTGTGTGAGAGCATTTCTGTTATCAAAATGGCCATATCATAGAATCGAGAACATTTTTACACTGTAATAACTGACTGTGAAGAGTGTGCCTGGGTGGTGGCCAATATGAACTGAGCAATAGTTCCCAGCACTGGTATGAAAAAAAAAAAAAAAAAAGAGCAAAAAACAGTACAGAATGCAGATGACTTTGTTTTAGAGATTTCTACAGGAAAGGCTGTTTCTCACGTGTTGAAGAGGTTACTGCATTAGCCCTAGAGTGCTGGACGCATTTTTACTAAGAACAGAAGGACCAAAACCTGTTTCCAAAGCTAAAATAGCTGGTCAGGGCAGGCCCCGGCATTAGGAGCAGTGAGAGGCATGATAAGGAGTGGTTAACAGGAGCAGAGCCGCTTAAATTGGGTCTCCTATCTGCGGAGACTCAACAGCCCCAAAGTGTGAGTGAAATATTATCATAGGAAGGGGGAGGAAACCAGCTGTCTTAGCAGTTGCCTCATCAAAGAAGACTGTGAAATGGCATTAGTTATGCATGAGAACTAGGTATGGTGTGCTGCTCTGTTTGTGGCTTTGTTATGGCTTTTTGATTTCTTTTATTCTTTTTAAGCCACTAAAATTGTTTATTAAGTCAATGGATTTAAATGGAGAAATTTACCTCACTAGGAAGCCATTATATATTACAATTGTTTTCTAGGTTTCCGAAAATTCCAGACAGTGCTTTTTTAATACTGGTTTTACATTCGAATCTAGCCCATGTTGCCACTAACCGGGGAAGTTTTTTCTAGCCAAGTAAACTGGAAATAACTGATATGAAATACACATAATCTACTACATTTTCAAAATGTATCATTATATCTTTCAAGACAATAAGCTACGACTGAGGAGGGAATTCCTTTATTTCTTGCCCAGATCAACAGAATATAGGGATTACCAGTCCAGACAAAATACAGAATAAAACCTCTCCAAAAGCTTGTTTTTGACCTGGACTAATTTCTGTAAGGAAAAAGGACTTATCTTGTCTAATTTGACATTATGTTTTATATACGTGTGTAATTGTAAATTGGCATAACTGTTTCTCTCAATTAGTCATTTCCTTCACTTTTCTCATACTTTTTCTTGCTCAGCTTTTAAGGATTAAAAAAATTAAGACTATTAAATGACACTCCTCAGAGCAGCTTACCGTATAGTTTACCAGTCTTGTGCTATTCTTGGAACCAGTTCTTGTTGAACAATGTCTTCTCCCAGAATCTTGTTCTTGTGGGTGACCCCGAATGAAATATGTTGATTGATGTAGATGCATCAATTTCTGTATAGACAATAGACTTATCTCTGTAGTCTTGACCTTCCTCTTTCTAAGGCAACTTTACACCTTGTTTGCTTTTTTAACCATAGCTCACACTAAGCAGAGGTCTATAGATATAAAATTATAACCTTTTAGCTTTCGAATGATGGTGTCATATGGTGTGATGTAAAGAGATATTAGATACTCTCGATAATAGATAAAGCACCATAGGTATTAGATAATGCCCTAAAGGTCTTTATTGTTGCCAGCATCTGAATATGCTGCAAAAAATAAAACTCAGATTACAGGAAGTATTACTGATGTCTTAAAATGGGTGATATCCTTTAACGTTAATTTTTATGGCAATACTGCACCAGCAGTATGCAAATCTGTACCTGGATGTAATACTTTTCAGATGAGACACAAAACTAGCAAATAGACTAAAAGAAATGCTTCCAAAGAAAGAATATATGCAGTATATTAAACTTAATGTTCTCCCTGAAGATCATTCACAGTCTTATTATAACTTTGTCAAATGTAAACAAAAATGCTTTTTGATCTCATTTTAACACACACTGAATGACACTGTAAGTTTTACATGCAAAGATTATTCCAAAAAAAAAACCCAAATATTTTGTCACTGAAAAAAAAATTGCATTTTAAACATTTCCCAGAAAAAAAAAATCAAACCAAATCCACACCATTTTATAGAATTTTAAATTTGAATTGATGTGGAAGAGATTTTTGAAAGACCTGAGTACTAGAGTTGTTTGCAATAACTTCAAAAAATATTGAAATGTGAACATTAGTTATAGCACAGGAGATTTAAACCACAAAAATAAGACACAGAAAACACCTATTAGATGATTCAATGCACATCTCTGACAGGAAGCATTATTTCTAATAACAAATTTCCTTATATTTTTTTCCCAGTTAGTAATGAACAACTGAAACAAGTGAGGCACTACTACTTGCCTAAGAAACATTTTACACAGCCCAAAGCACTGTTACAAATTTTCCCTTTTATCTTACAGTTTTCAGTTCATAATTTTAATCTTTAACCCAAGCCACCAACTGGGCCATCACTCTTAGTGTTTCCTTTCTTCACTTTTCCCATAACCACTTGCCAGTCACATTCTATCTCTATCTTCTCTTCATTTAGCTCATATTTTTTCTTTATCATTATAGCTGTAGCCAACCAGGATTTTTTGTCAGGGTCAGTTACATCAAAGCTCCATGCTCTATGTAGTAAGAAAAAAAAGAAGACAAAGAAAAGAAGGATGCCCTTGCATTCCTTCTGGCAAGCCTACTGTGTTCAGAATATTGAAATTTGGGGGTTAAATTATTGCAATGCTGCTAAGCATGGTTATTTGATAACCTCACTAGTTCTATCAATTAGATATGTACTATGTATGTTCTCTCATCAACAAATTCATTTTTGCGATATACTGTTAACATAGTGTTCCTCATGTCTAGCAGTTACACTCATTACATTTAAGAAATAAAGCCAGGTATGGATTACAAAGGCTGAAACTACAGTTACACCTAAAATTAGCATTCAAATATTAGAAAGTCCTGTCTTGATGAATGAATAAAGAAAAGCAGTGAAATTTAACAAAGAATTGGTTGAGCTTGAAATGGAAAAGTTCAATATTTCATTAGCCTGGACGACAACATATAATATTCACAGTTTTCAAACTCAATATGGTTCTCTAACTCAATACAGATGCTTGTAACAAGTTACTCAGTGTCTGAGTGACACAATTAACATTTTGCTGGTTAGCTAAAAATCTTAATAATTGCTTCACTGGGCTGACGAATAAAGAAATAGTTCCTGATTTAAACTTGACCTTTGCTTTCAGTCATCAGTCATTTGTATTGCATAGCCAAGTGTATCACAAATATGCCTTTCATTTTGGATGTAAGTGTGCAAAGCTAAGCTATAGGATTCTCATTAGGAAAGTTTATTTCTTCAAATATGCATTAACCGATGAAGTGTCGCATACATTACTTTTGTAGCATATGCTGCAATGACTGAGAAAATACTTAAGTCTATCACTTCTCAGAAAATCAGAAACAGAAAGATTCAGAGCCCCTGGATTCCATCTGTGTTGGGACTTAGACAGAATGGAAGTCTCGAAATCATATGAAGTACACTTTGCACGTCTAGTGGTACCTAAGGACTAATATTCTTATTTTGACACATGATTCTGAGGCACAATCACTACATGGGGAAAGTCTTAGGTGTTCTAGTTATTAATTCTTTGACAAACTGGGTTCCTGGAGCAGGAAACAAGACCCAGACACCCCTCATCCCGGTGAGGTAACCCATTTCATTGAGTTGTAGAACTGGCCTTTTCTCTGCTTTCTCTTTCTCTGTTCCAAACAATATTGACTTCCAAACAAAGGCCCAACATCAGCAGCTTTGAAAAGAAGGTATTGGCATTTTCACACTTCGAACAGAATAACTGCCAAGGGATGTGGGTGAGAGGTGTACCTTTCCAGCTCCTCAAAATGTCGACAGTATAGAATAAATCTTCCTATTTCCAGAATGGAAATGTTGGCACTTGAATCTTCAGCTGATCTGGATTGAGATTCTTCTATTTATGCTTAAGAAAAGATCTCAGAGTAATTCTAAATTGTGAAGGAAAAGTCAGACTATAAAGGTCAGATTCAGTTACTCAAAGTTACAAAGAGGACAACTCAAGCCTGTTACCATGTTTGGTTTGTTTTAGTTTTGTTTAGTTTTGTGTTTTTGTCTAATTATAAATGAGTCACTATTCTGCTGAAATCTCCTTACTGAGAACCTTTAAACTCAGAAAGCGGTCAAAGAGAGATATAAGCATCTTGAATCACTCTACAGAGCCAGCAGACAGAGAAGAGATCCATACTGAATAACTTTTATGCCCAGATTAATCAAGCTGAAATGAGATAATTATTCTGGACATCTAAAATAGGTTACCTGAATCTGAGTTTTATTCTT
Organism: Pterocles orientalis; assembly: GCA_011057875.1. Lineage (NCBI taxonomy): Eukaryota > Metazoa > Chordata > Aves > Pterocliformes > Pteroclidae > Pterocles > Pterocles orientalis. The sequence continues at coordinate 911,471 of WKFP01014084.1, forward strand.
AATTAAATGGGTGTCTTCAATGCATCTTACTAATGTCCTTATAAAATTAAAGTATAAATTTGTGGACTACATAAAAGTAGGATTTTAAACTTATATCAAAGTCCTTACAAATTGAGTCCAAATATGTATGCTTTTAATGTATTGTGGGAATATGGGAGAAAATTTCTAGTTCTTGCCAGCAATACTACACATTACAGTTCAAGAGTGAAGTGAAGAAAGATCTCCTTTAATGAGCCTGTAGATACAAAAATAGCATGGAATATTACCCCATCTGAATTACTCAAATAGATTCAAATTGCCCAATTTTAAACTTGTCCAGAAGCCAAGCTTAACATCTCATGCACACTTGTTAACAGTCAAAGGAGCTTTCTTAATGATCAAAGGTGTCTGACTTCATTTTAATGACCCAACACCATTGTAGGTGACAGATGCAGTATCAGTTCACAAACAGGGCTTCAACTACTAAATTGCTCATGCCTCTTGCTCATCATTTAGATCTTCTTTCCAGAAATACAACAATCTAAGAAATATTGATCTTGAGATTGTATGATAATGATAAATTTTGATAAATTCTCTGTTTAGAAACCTCATTTCTCATCATTTGAGAATCCACAATACCTACTCCATTCCATACAGTGCAGTAGTCAGACACAGTTACATACAGTACAAATATATATATACACACATGCATGTGTATCAGCAGAAGATATTCCATAGATATTCCCCTATACCCTTCAACTATTCTCCCATACTTAGAATCATAGAATCATAGAATGGTTAGGGTTGAAAGGACCTTAAAGATCATCAAGTTCCAACCCCCCTGCCATGGGCAGGGACACCCTCCACTAGCCCAGGTTGCTCAAAGCCTCATCCAGCCTGGCCTTGAACACCTCCAGGGATGGGGCATCCACAACTTCCCTGGGCAACCTGTTCCAGTGTCTCACCACCCTCACAGTGAAAAATTTCTTCCTAATGTCTAGTCTAAATTTACTTTCTTTCAGCTTATACCTGTTATCCCTTGTCCTATCACTACACTCCCTGATAAAGTGTGCCTCCCCATCTCTCCTGTAGCCCCCCTTCAGGTACTGGTAGGCTGCTATTAGATCTCCGAGCCTTCTTTTCTCCAGGCTGACCAACCCCGATTCTTTCAGCCTGTCCTCATAGGGGAGGTGCTCCAACCTTCTGCCCATTTTCGTGGCTCTCCTTACTTACCTCTTTTATGTCAGGTGCTTCTGTCTTAATAGAAAGTAACCACTTGTATTTCTGTAATGATCCAGGACAAGGAAGCTAAACTTACATTTAGAAGGAATTCTATCAAATATGTTATTATTCGTATTTGAATGATAACCTGACATTTTCTTTTGGAGGGAGCCAGGTAACTCTCATGATTGTATAGATCTACAAGTTTTGACATTATAGTTTAATAGTTTCCAGTGTGAGAGGTGTCAGCAAAAGAATCAAAGAATCACAGAATCACAGAGAACTTCTGTTATAATTGATTGTGAATACATAATTAGCAACATTTAGTTGGTAAAGTGTTAATGGCTTGTGAAATGCCAGTTCTTTTCAACTGGGTCTCTCATTAGGTCATTTATTGCCTTTCATTAGTATCACTTAATATCAAAGGAATATAGTTTGCAGTAAAGACTGTATATGAGATTACAAAAGACTGGAAATAATATTTTTTTTTCCTTTAGAGAGTTCTGTTTCATATGGTGACATTGAGAAGAATCCATATTGATTTTAAGATAAATTAGAACGACTTCTTTTATTTTTAATCAGAAGTGTCCAGTGGAGACAGGCTACATTCATGATCCCTGGCAACCCAACAACTGCAGTTGGCCTGGAGGCAATTGAAGTAGTATTTGTGTGGAGAGTTAACAAGCCACAGGGGACCTGGAACATGAGCAAAGGCATAACCATCACAACAAGCCCATGTTTTCTTACAGCTTGCTTGCTGTTGTAAGGTCATAGGCTGTAAAGCTGTGGTTAGTGAGAGAAATTAGTCATGAAAACAGCAGAACTCAGAGGGGATTTATAATACATGAATCAAGTCCAATTTTTGTTTGTTTAAAAGAAGCTGGCTTGAAAAAAATCTCTTAATATTTTCCTAGTGGCATAAGCCCATGTTTGGGAGGGTTTCTATAAAATGCAGCATGTTAACTAATTTCAGTTGGAGGACATGAGTCCAAAACTAAGAATAATATGGAGGAATTCAGTGCTTCAGACATTCCACTTCAGTCGGGAGAGCAACCACACCTAGTACAAGGAACTATGCTGGCTTCCTCTGAAATCCACTAACCTTTCTGGATGCAATTTTTTTTCATGAGGTGGCATCCACTGTAAAAGGCAATGAAGATCTCATCTACAAAACTTAACAGCTGTCAAAATCTCAACCAGGATTTAAGACCATAACAATTTGGGATGTCTGTGTAACTGCGTTGCTAATGGAGTGCCACTGAGGTAACTACCCCAAGGTGATTTACTGCCATTAATACTCACATTAAACATGATTAAATCAAGAGGCCTCAACTGCTTTTATTTTAAGAGAAGAAATGAGGACTTGGAAAACAAAAGTTGTTACCAAGTAGCAGCCTGCCACTAGTTCTGTGTCTCAGGGAGATTTCTGGCATGGAAATATTAACATAGCAAATACAGCAATATAGCAACCATCTCTGCCATCACTACAATGGCTAGGAAACAATAGCTGGGCCGAAAATACCCGTTCAAAGCATGATAAGCAGCGTGTGCATTTAAAATTAAGATGTTATAAGATAGAAGAGGAAATGACTGGAGAGATAATTTGGTAGGTTTCCAAAGCAGTGGATTTTCTCTGCAATAATTCTACGTGTTAAAGCAGCTTTTTTGTTGCACAACTGATAAACTGAGCCACAGCCACAGTTTTGTTGAACAAAGATACACACCAACCCAAAGGATTACGCCTGTGAGTAACTTTTGAAAGAACTGTTTAGGGTAATGAAAAGGTAGATTGAAGGAGACACCACAAATAGCTTCAAATAGATGGAGATTAGTCAGCAAAAGAATAGAAATCAGATGTTCTCCACACTCACTGAGGACAGGGCAAAAAGCAGTCAGGTATAAGGACATAAGCAAGGGGACTGAGATTAAACATTAATAAACTATTTTCTAATAGGATATAGTTAAATGTTGGAATAATTTGCCTAAGAAAGTTGCTGAATTTCTATTACTGAAATATTTAAGACTGGACTAGAACAATGTCCTTTGGAATAACTTTGCTAAAACCAGACTAGATGATCTATCGAGATATCTCCTACCTCTGTTTTGTATTTATCTAAGGTTAAATACAGCCAAGATCAGGATAAGATACAATTGTGCACAGGGCTTGTAAACTTGTTAATTCTGTGTTCAAGATGCAAGATTGCATCCCCATCAATCATTTTATTTTCCTGAATCACAGGTAAGAGCCATAGAACTGCAAATGGCAAATGCATATTCAAAAGATCTTTAGAAAGTACATGTCATGCTGAGAATCTTTCTATGATGTCAGCAACGTCCAAGTAACAGTACCAAGGACTAGATTACACAGAAGAGAAAGACATTGCATGTTGAGAAAGTTGTTCTTTGTCATTCTCAGTGAGACTATTCAACACAGAGAAATACAAATCAGAAAGACTAACTAGTCCATGTGCACAGATGCAATCATTTGATATCCTGGAAATAAGAATGCTACCCTCTTGTATTAATATAAACTATTGAACATGGCATTACCCACCAAAAGTTGAAAAATATTAATATCCTCTAGTAATAGATGGTTAAAATGGCAAAATGACAAAAATCTTTTTTTAAATTTAGCTCTAAAGCCATCTATAAACTACAGTTTTCCCACAAGTTTTTGTTTGTTCATGTTACTTTCATACAAATGCTAACTAGAGAAGATGATTGTGATAATTTCAAATATTTCTTTAACAGTAAATTATTGGCATACATTCATAATAGTAGGAATATAGTGATAAAAATACAAAGATTTTTTTTCTACTGAAGGTGTTAAAATTATTGCTTTCTTTATAAATTTTGATCTCTAGAAAAAGACTTAAAGGAACTGAAAAATTATAGAGGTCAGAGATCAAGGTTTTGACAAATGAAAAAAAGGAACCAGAGGATACATAATTTCAGTAATTGCAAAAAAAATAAGAAAATATAATGCAACGGAATAGCTCACTTTTTTTTTTTTAACAAGATTTATATAACACTAAATCAAATCATTAAAGAACTTACAAATCTATTCCGATTACCTTAAAACCAGAAGTCTAGTGGAACATTGCACATTATATACAAACTCTTCCTATTACTCTGAGCTTTCCATATTATTGCAAAAAGTATTCACTATCTACCTTTGCAGTAGTGCTGTGGGTGTCCCCCACCACCACATATCCATGGAATATTTTTTTTCTCTTGCAGATATGACTAATATACCAATTCCCTTCTTTAATTCTAGGAAATATTATAACTAGAAGGCAGTTACCATGTGCTTAGCAATATTTATTCATTCTAATACAGTTGTAGAAGCTGTAGTGGTTAAATGCTATTCATTTGGGTCTCTCTTAAGAATGAAAGCCTCATGGGTAGATCTGAGCTCATGATGGAAATTGAATAACTAAAGAAAATGATCTTAAATGCTTCAGATAAAGTATATTAGGCTTGCAGAGACTTATTCATCAGTATTCATAATTCAGGAGAATAAGCTTCTTATCCTTATGCTGTGTGGATTTACTAAAAACCTAACAGAGACTGAATATGTCTAACTTCCAGCAATTTATTCTAGGAGCTTTACTATTCTTATTATGCAACACATTATAATATGCAGCTACAGTACACTGATATCCTTAAGCAGTTGAACAGAAGAGAAATTATGAGAAATAAAGCTCTTTTAAAATGTAGTTGAGCAAACAGAGTCCAAATTCAGAACAACTGAAGGAAGGACTAGGCAGTAGTAATCTTATCTAAGTGACAAGGTCACTACCATAGTCTCCAACTTATTAAAAAGCATTCTACAGAATAAAGAAGAAAGTTCTGTAAAACTTCAGTGAATTTTTATAACTATAATTCAGTTCCCCAGACTGTGCTTAGGGGTGTCACTATTTCCATTGCAAACCTCACTTTTAAAGAAGGAACAAGAAAATAAGCAAAACTGTGGTCTTTTGCACAAAACTTTGTCATATAGGAGCTCATCTTGGAAATATTTCTTACAATTTTTTTGTGGAAAAACCTACATTTTCAAAATAAATCAAAATTAAAGTGGTGTGTTTTTTGGGGTTTTTTTTTAGGCATGTGACTAATTTTGAGTACATTCTGGTTTCCAGTAAAGGAACATCTCAAAAGAAACTTAATACTGGGATAAGCCTCTGCATTCATTGTTTGGCAATCAGCACTTACTAGAATGCTGACACTGAGAATCTAAAACCAGATAAATTGTAAACAGTTCAATAAGCGATTTTTATTAAAGATGGTCTTTGTGCCAATATGAAGAAGATGTGTTAAGTATGCATTTCTTATCAGTGGGTGATTCAACTCAAAAGACATAGCAGTGAAATGACTAAGAGTTAAGAGCAGGCTGTGATTGCATTGGCTAAGTTTGTGTCAGCAGCCTGAACACAAGTAGTGCGCTAAGGTTGAGAAGGAGGACATAAGATCTCTAGATGGTAGGTGTATTAACCAAAAGAATAATTTTGCTTATTTATCACCTTTTACAGAAAAATTAAATCTTGTACTACAGCCAGATTAAAATAACTGGGAAAAAAAAGTGTTGATGAGTAGCAGGCCTCAGTCTTTCCCCGTTGATGTTCTACTACACTGCCACACTGGAAGTCACCTGCACTCTGAGATGCCCTGCAAACTGGCCTGCAGCAGCTGAGGTGGAGCTAGCATCTTATCCAACATGAGAAAAGTGCATCCTCATTTCATGGGGTAGACATCATCACATCACACAACCCAGCATAGAGTGAATATTTCAGTACTACAGTTTCCAAATGCTGGGTATGGCTCACTCCTACCAAAATTGAGAATGTTTATGTCCCTGACCGTATTAAGAGATTCTTCTGCCTTGCTTTTATAGATGTAGTTCTACTTGTGACAAGTGCTGTAATTGTAGCATCAGTTTCCTTCCTCTACTATCTTCTTTGGTCCTCACTGATCTTCAATCTGTTGGTAAACTTCAAGCTCATTGTTAAATATGCTCTTGATTCACCTACATACTCCATAATGTCCTAGTAGTTCTTTCTGAGCGATTGCACTTTCCTGTTTGAGGAAATAACTCATCTGCCTTGAATGCTCTCTTTTATTAAACCTTATGGACATGATTTCAGCACTTTTATTTGGTGTGTATATGAAACTACTGCAGAAGGTTCAAGGTAATTTGAACTGCAGTTCATCTGTGGCATTAGTTACCAACTTAGCCTTGCAAGATCTTCTCCAAAATAATCTTTTAAATTACCTTCTACCTGGGCAATGCCATGTGGCCAGAAAATTGGCTGAAGCAGCAAATAGATGTGTCCAGCAGACTCCTGCAGGATGCAAACCTTGGCTTATTGATCATCCATAATAATCTCTTATGCAGATTGCTAGTCAAATAACCAGAAAGTACTAAACTAGTTTAAAATTGAATGTTTAATAGCAATAAAGAGGAAACAGATATATTTATAAAGGTTAAGAATTTGAGGGGAAAAAAATCTGATCTAGACAGAAGCAAAATTATCTGGGGAAAACAAGTGTGAAAATTGAGTGTTTAATTCTCAGGGTAGTAAAATCAGTAAGCACTCAGAGCAGTGAGATTGTTTAGTTACAATTCGGTCAATACTAAGTGTCTTACCACATGGCAACTTAAACAAGTAAGGGTTTACTGGAAAATATGCTGATGATGGCACTGGAAATTGGAAAATAAACAACTTGAAACTGATATAATGATGCACTCAGTGGGATCTGGAGATAGGCACAAATGGCACAGGCTCAGAATTGAGTAGTCAGATTGACTAGGCATGACAGAAATACAATGTAATGGAACAGTTAATTCAATATTTCTTTTAAAGTAGAGGTATCGTTTTCTTCACAGAGGGACACATATTGATGTGAACTTGAAATGCAAGTGGATAAAAAAAAGTAAAAAACTAATAATAAAGAGGATAAAGGAGACACTAGAACTAACTTTGATTTAAAATTATACTTCTCATGGAGTATTATAAATAATTACCACCCAACCCTCCTCAGAGATTTAGGCCAGCTCTCACATAATAGCATGATAGTGGAGGAAAGCATTAGTTTATCTTTGTAGCTGAGGTGGAGTGATGGCAGAAGTACATTCCACCCCACTCTGAATTGCTAATTAAATTGCACAGACACTGAGTCAAAAATCAAGCGGTGACTTTTTTCTTACAGAATCATAGAATGGTTTGGGTTGGAAGGGACCTTAGGGATCATCTAGTTCCAACCCCCATGCCATGGGCAGGGACACCCTCCTCTAGATCAGGTTGCTCAAAATCTCATCCAGCCTGGCCTTGAACACCTCCAGGGAGGGGGCAATTTACATAGCATTACTGACATAATACTTAGAATGTTATATGAAACATACCAAAAATTACTGATGCTGTGGTGCAAAACAAGAAATAGTGATTATCCTGTCATAAATTCCATTAGAGATTTGAGAGGAGTGGATGCATAACCAAAGAGAATTCAAGAGAAAATTTAAAAAAAAGTACATATATCAAGAATAGCCAAGATATAATTAAAACATACATTTGCTTTTATGTATTTCATGAACTGTGCATGAAACAGGGTAATTTTTGCACTTAAATGGCAAAAAGAGTGAGAAATTACATTAAACCATGAGCAGTCTATGTGTACTTTCAAGATGAAGACCAATACATCCCTAAAAAGAGATCTATAAAACTTATCACTAAATGTTGTTCACCACTCCTTTAATTTTGAAATATGGACTCTGAGAGAAGCACAGAGAATACAAGTCAGCTCACTGAGCTGATGATCTTTGAATTTATTCAGCTCTTCAAGTATGCCAGTGCTGGAACATAGGAGGTTCCATTTGAATATGAGAAAAAACTTCTTTACAGTGAGGGTGACAGAGCACTGGAACAGGCTGCCCAGAGAGGTTGTGGAGTCTCCTTCTCTGGAGACATTCAAAGCCCGCCTGGATGCATTCCTGTGCGATCTGATCTAGGTGTTCCTGCTCCGGCAGGGGTATTGGACTAGATGATCTTTCGAGGTCCCTTCCAATCCCTAACATTCTGTGATTCTGTGATTCTGTGGTTTTAGCTGCAGCATGTCCAGGGAAATTACAATGTGGTAGTAAACTGATT
>WKFP01014084.1:927702-940388 GCA_011057875.1 Pterocles orientalis
GTGCATGAAACAGGGTAATTTTTGCACTTAAATGGCAAAAAGAGTGAGAAATTACATTAAACCATGAGCAGTCTATGTGTACTTTCAAGATGAAGACCAATACATCCCTAAAAAGAGATCTATAAATCTTATCACTAAATGTTGTTCACCACTCCTTTAATTTTGAAATATGGACTCTGAGAGAAGCACAGAGAATACAAGTCAGCTCACTGAGCTGATGATTTTTGAATTTATTCAGCTCTTTAAGTATGCCAGTGCTGGAACATAGGAGATTCCATTTGAATATGAGAAAAAACTTCTTTACAGTGAGGGTGACAGAGCACTGGAACAGGCTGCCCAGAGAGGTTGTGGAGTCTCCTCCTCTGGAGACATTCAAAGCCCGCCTGGATGTGTTCCTGTGCAATCTGATCTAGGTGTTCCTGCTCCGGCAGGGGGATTGGACTAGATGATCTTTCGAGGTCCCTTCCAATCCTTAACATTCTGTGATTCTGTGATTTTTTTGTTCAGTTTCTTTTTTTTCTGGTTTTTTTCCTGTTTTTTTGGGCGGGAGGCTTGGTTGTTTTTTTTTCTCATGTCATGCTTCTGTTCAGCTATATTTAACCTCCATAAATCTGAGGTGTAAAACTGGGTTCATGTGACAAATATCCATCTGATTTTCCACTAGAGCTCTGGATCCCAACTGACAATCCTCTGTCAATGGCCATCAGCATTTGGAGGTGTCACAACCTGACCTGGTTTTCAGGTGTACGGTGGGGCACTGCAAGGGCTAGAGGGGTGTCAGGGGCCCCTGGGGAGGCAGGGCAGGGACTGGCCTGTCCTGGGATGACCAGGCAGGGCTGTAGGGACAGGAATGGGGCAAGGTTAGACCAGGCAGGGGGGAGCACCATGGTGACACAGCCAAGGCTACAGCTCGGGCGAGGCCCAAGAATCTTATGTGGAAACAACTTCCCCTGAGCTGGGGTCGGCCCTTGCTGAGGGTTTTAGCTTTCTTCACTAGAGCTTTCTTCAAGGTCAGCAACCATGTGTGTTCCCCCTCAGCTGGCTGGGTGCCCCATGAGCCACAGGGGCCTCTGCAGACCCTGAGGGGATCTAGGGCAAGAAGGTTATTCTGGGGCCTTACCATAATTGTCTTTCTTCACACCCTAACCTCACAAGGGTCGACAGGATTTTTTGGACACATTGCTAACCAAACGCTTGGTCTTGATCTTGTAGATCTTCTCTACACAAGTTACGGACAAAGAAAGATATTTAGGCCTGGATTTCCACATCTCCTTTTCATCCTGTTCTCTCTCACATGGCAGTCAAAGGGTTGCTGAAGCACACACAGAAAGAGCAACTCAGACTTTTAAAACCTTGTTGTTAAAGCATTCCACTGGAGGGGAAAACCAGTTCCCATCTTCATCTCACTGCACATTCATATTTCTGTATGGGGATGAGTTTTTGGATTAAATATTTACCCAGCCATTAGATTAAGAGTTCCAAACAATGCTTTCCACTGCTGGGAGAAGAGTCCTAGCACTGCAGGATTGTAATTGCTCTTTACCTGATGCACACTTTTTTTAAAAAAAAAAATTTTTCCAGTTCTTCTATTTCACAAAGAAATTACTAACAGACATTGTATCCCCAAGGTTTTTTCACATACTCTACAGTCACACAACTAGGCTATTCTTACAGACTGGAGAGATTCACAAGAAAAACTGCCATAGTTGATGCCCTTTTTCCCCATCGTCTTCCAGCAAACTAGAAAAGTCCTGTCTCTTTGTATTGCCCTGATCCTGGGAACCCAGTACTTGATCTCTCCTTCAACATAAGATGAACAAGCATCCGTGAGAACCTTCCAGTGTGCTCTGATTGCAATGATATAACACTTTTCTGTGACTCAGAGTGCCAATGGACATCATTTTGAACTGGTATTAACCAAATGTTCTCTATGTTTCATGACCTTATATCAGACCCTAACAAAACCTCTGCGGAATTCAGGCTTGCACCTCATCTGTGAATAATGCAGAAGCTGGACAGAAATGCAGTACCTACGCATTCAGGTTAGTGTGTGGCCCAGAGGGAGGAGCGAGCTGATGTTTTCAGTGGTCTCTGAGCCTTCGGTTCCTATATTCTGACTCTACCTGGATTTAGGTAAGACATTAAAATATTTTGCCCTGAGTCTCCTACGAAGAAATGAAACCTAAGCTTTGAGAATTTTATTATTCTTTTCTTTTAATTTAATAATAAAAATGCTGCTTTAGAAAGGATAAAATTATAAATTCTGACACATATATCTATCAGTTTTTTACATAACCAGTATCACTGACTTTTTGTATCAGTACAAAATGAAATAAAGCAGATGAGGTATGCAAAATGCTTGTTAATTTTTCCTTTGTATAATTTTGATATTTTTTGAGTAAATTAATCTAATTTTGCAGGAGAAACTCAAGATCTTCTTCTAGTTCAATGTGGTAGGCAGCTATGCTTCTTATTCTTTCTTTTAATGGAAATTTGCATTTATCAGTATTACATTTCCTTTGCCACCTGTCATTATCCATTTACGAAGCAGGTTCCTGAGTCCTTTGAAGCTTGCTTGTTAAAGGCTCAGTACTCATCTGTTTCAGTCCCCCTCCTCCTCCCTACTTACTTGGACATGAAAGCTAAATAATTAATCAAGATTAAAAGTTGTAGAGAACTAAAGAACCCACGGTGTGCTCAACAGGACAGCAATTAATTATTTTCCACAACTAATAATAGTACCTTCTGAACAGATCTGATAGTTGTGCGTGCTCTTTTTTCCACAACTTATACCTTCTTAGTTCAGGCAGAGCTTCATGACTTGTGGTTTGTATGTGAATCAGTGACTGGGTATCTAAAAGTTCAGATTAATCATCCAGTTCAGCACATCTGTTACTACTCATTTTCTTTAACCTAATTGATGAATGGCTGCAAATAGTTCTGGGGTGGGTCACAACAAGATTTATAAGGCACACAGGTGGGGTGAGGCGAGGCATGTGTTGCCTTCTATGTAGTGGTCTGCAGGAATTGTAACATACCGTGTACTCAGAATAAGCTTAGAGGGCAAGGAAAATGGGAAAAAAAGGACAAACTGGGCTTCTGAGTCAAGTACTTCTGAAGTTATCCTGACACTATACAAATTTATGCAAATGTTGAATGCATCTCTCACTGCATTTTTATTTCCAATATCTATTTTGAGTAACGGTGATCAAACTGATAAAATATACCTTTTCATGAGTAAACTAAAAATTCAAGATTTCGTTTCTGTAAAAGACCTAGTTTGTGCTTGACAGAAAAAATCCTTCTTAGAGTGGTGCACCAAATGGTGTACCGAAACCAGCTTGTGTTTTTTCCAGAAAAAAAGGTGTAAATTTGCAATATTTTTTTATTTTCAAGGCTATCAGCCTTCCTTAAAATATTACTATCAATTATAATATATATGCATGACTATATTAATGTTATTAAAAGAAATTTGTTCAGCGTGAACACATTCTGCATCAGAATCCTACTGCTGTACATCAAATTATAGCTTGAAGTTTTAATAGTTTTAATGCTACGGAGTATCTAAATGCCTAGTTGCATAAACGAAGTTAGCACACTTTGTCCACACGTTGCATTCGTCTGATATTTTGGCTGAGTTTCTGTTACTAAAATGCCTTCCAGATGCCATCATTGTTAGTGCAGATCTAATCCAAGTTTAGAATACCTAAACTGGGAAGAAAAAAAAAAAAGCCAAAAAAAAAAGCCCTAGAATCAGTTCTTCAGGGACTGGGGTAGTCACTTGGGAACAATGTTTCAGACTCTGTCCCACATTTATACTTACTGAGATATAAAGTGCAAGAGACAAAAGATCTGCTTTATCAGGCTTTTATGATGCTTTGATGTGTGTTTATACTCTTCTATGATTGAACAGTCCTCCTCACTGAAAAACAGAGATCCCGTACTTTGGATTTATTCAAATAATAACAGTAAATAAAGTTTAAAATTCACATTTCTTTATAATGCAAAAGAAATAAAGAACAGGAGATTTTCACTTGTTTGCCTAGATCAGGAAATAAACGGAATACTGTTCATATATTGCTTTATTTTCAGTCTTATGAGCTGCATTTACAGCTAAGCTTCACCAACATGTTAGGCTGATTATGCAGTCATATATCAAAATGGTGTTGTCAGATGACTGTAAGACTGATGCTGGCTCTTGGAAAGAGATGAATAACCCCAGATATATTTATTCTCAAACAAAGTCAAAGCAATACCATAAATGTTATATTTCCAGGCTTTTTAAAGGAACAATAGAAACATTTCATCCTCCCAAGTTATACCATGAAAGTACACTACAATATTTGTATACATTAATTAAGACCATGCTTCTTGTATAAAATAGTAATATTTTTGTGAACAGGAGTTGCTCTGAAAACATTCTCCTGAGTACAGAGAGTAATCCAGAATCAAAGTGTATTTGAAAATGTCCTGCATTGTACAGATGAGGCAAATTGGTGTAGCAAGGGACTACGTAAAAGAAGGAAAACTATTTCATACATTTTACTGAAAAGATAGATTTTAAGGAATATAAATGTTTTAAGAAATTAAGTTTTACATTTAATTACTTTAGTTATCTTTCCTCTGTGCGATCATGATGGTTACACGAAAAGTTACATTCTCTTTTATGGAACAGATAGGAAATTACTGCTTTCTGTTGTAATAGTAAAAGACTGCAGACCACACAGATTCAACTCTACCAGGTTGCCTTGGGTCACACATGGTATAAACAAGCAGAATCTGTATTGAAATCTTAATATTTGAGCTGCTGTAAGTAAAGCAATGGATCAAATGGCGCCACAGTATTTTACATCAGGCCAGGTAAACAAAGGGAGATATATGGTTTCAGTATTCTTATTTTGTCAAAGGGAGATTAGAGCTACAAGAGCTGCAGAAAAACCAAACTGATTATGCATATCCATTTGTTTAATGAAAAGTACTTGAAATGTTTACTACAGAAAGGGACCGGAAGCCAACCATTTTGCTGCTGTTTGATTCACCCAAGCATGACATCTACCTGGGACATCTATCCTCCTTGTCTTGTACTTTTCAATGATATAACACTGGTTAAATCATTGTTCCATACTGCACCCTGTTTCAGGGTTTAAAAGATACCTCCCTGAATCAACTGGAAAAAAAATGTGATTGTGCAAAAGTGACTTTAAATTTCTTTGGAGAAATTAAGGCCAAGTCTGAACTGTAGGTCAAGGTTTAAACTGAATCATTGCTGACTAGAAACCTAGGGAAGGGTAAATGCGTGATGATGCACACATTCCAAAAATCTTCCATTTCCCATTCACGTTTCTAAACTCACAGAGATACCCGTAGAGAAAGTGTGATCCATAGTATGCTAAAATAAAAAAACCTTAAACATGACTGAAGTGCTAAGGTGAATTGCCTAGAACATTCACTTGGTATATTGTATCTTTGACTAATACTAGGAAAAAAAAAGAGCAGCTTTTTCGGAAGAAAGTTTATATACATGCGTATATACACACATATATTTAATTCTCATTAAATCTATTAAAATCCACAGGTGAAATGTACAGTTTTGCCATTTTCTTCACATCCTGTTTTCAATAAAAGACTATAGTGAAATTTATCTAACCAGCACTATGTTTTTATGTAGCTATCCATGTTTGCCTGCTCATATGTTCCGCATATATGTCTCAACACAAGTACTTCAGTTTGGCAAATGGGAGACCACTTACAGTCAAAGCTGAACCTGTTTTTTTTGCACACAGTGCAAGTATTATCCATGCAGACATGTGAGCATGACATGACTGAAGGACTGGCATCACCAGTTTGAAGCACAATCTGTCTTAAACAGTACAACACATTGTCATTATGGATCAGTGCTCCAAAGGATTTCATACAGCTCTTACACTGCTATTGTTGCTTTTGCTTTCACTAGCTTCCTGCTCTCATCAAACAGCTTTATCATTGAGCTCCATAGTTTTTCTTTTTAAAGGTCTGTAGTGTTTATTTTGAAGGACAACATACAATCACTGAAATTAATTTAATTTAAGGTGAGATGAAACATTTTCACAAAGATAGTATTTATCATAACATCCAGCTCCATCTGTGATTCTTATGTTTTATATAAATTATTACAAAATTTTGATAAACACTTCTATTGTTATGTTTAAAATATACTAAATATTGGTGTTGGCAGGTGAAGAAGCTGTACTCTGAAAACTGAACACTGTTCAGTATAAGAAAATATTTTCCTGAAAATAAGATTAAAAAAACTCAAAACCGTTATAGCTGTTTAGGCACGAGACCAGTCTTTTACCCCATTTCACTATATCTTCTGATTAGAGGTGGTTAACCTTATCCAGGCCTAAATTGAGGTGGAAGAGGTTAAGCAAAAGTTAACACGACCATCCTGACTTCCTTTGTTAGGCAAGAGATAAGATGGAAATACTTGTCTAAATAAAGCCCCAAGATGGATTCGCATATATAAGTCTTTAGTCAGACCCAGATCTCTTCTGGGGCAGTACAGGAGGAAGGAGTGCTTGCTTCAGCAGTTGCTCTCCAGCCAGAATGACATACATCTTTCTGGTATGTTGTTAGCTGGGAAACACAAAGAGAAAACCTCTTGGAATGGATGTGAAGCCCAAGAAAACGTGCATTACCTTTCCCAGCTCCCTCTCTCTAAACCCAGTAATGATGATGTTGATGTTTGGGACTACTGAAAATGTAGTATTTCTTTGTCTTAGCCTAACATTTGTTGCTGGTGATTTCCAAATGACTATCAAACTAAATCTGTTTCTCTGACTGTGGTCAATCTAAAATCTGGGGGTCGTAGGCAATTCCTCAAAGTTAAAAGGATGCCTCAGTACAACCTCATGGACTAGTTTAAGAGCTAATTGTTTAGGACAGAAATTGTGATAGTTTTCTTTGACATGCACTAGTGTTAACCTTCACAATAGGTGACAGGGTACTGGTTAGTATATTGGGTAGTATATATTAATGTAAGTAGTACATTCAGCCAGAAAAAGGCATTTAAAAACCCAGACCCACTGCATCAAAACAAAACAACAATAACAAACCCAATTATTTCAACATGTATCAGGAAAATAATTAGTCATCAGTAGATGGAGATATTATCCTAGACTCCACAAGAGGAATAAAAACATTTTTCAGCAAGAAAACTTTATGGCTGTTTACTTCTCTAATGTGGTGATTTCCAAATTATAAGACAGAAAACCAAACCAAACCAAAACAGGAAAACGTAACAAAAAAACCCAAATAACAAAAAGCAAGGTGCATCACTTTCATTATTCTGCTCTCCTCAGAAGCTACTTTTATTTAATTTTCAATTTTAATAGAAAACTGCTGTTTCACCCAGAGTTGGGCATTATTAAACAGCCCTGTGTCCTTAGTTCACCCTTCAAAATCTGAACTCCTTGAACTTGAGTTCTCATACAGGCCTCTTGTCATCTTGACATAATATCAAGTTTATATTTCCTGGCATAAAACTAAGAAATTCCTCTAAGTGATAATTCCAAAATACTTTGTTTTCCACATTAAATGAGTCATCTCTTAACATCTGCAATCAGTATCTTGAATTATTTTACCATTGTGAATTTGTAAACATTGCTGACTTTATTATATAGAGGAGGTACGTACTCCTCGTTCCGTTTCTTATACCTCTAGTTGAAAACTTTGATTACACTTACTTACATTTCTGCTGTTAGTGGTCCGCACTGCAATGGGAAGCATGGATTTTGTAGGTGCTGAGCTCCAACAGCCTTCACAGATGTCAGCAGTTGCTGACTGTTTTTGAAAAAGATCTGGAAACCAGCCTAGCAAATCATTCTGTCTAACTGTAGGCACTTATATTTAAAGTGTAACCAAGGACAATTAAAACTGGACACTAAAAATATATAAATAAAGATAGACAGGGAAAATGAATATAGTAATCACAATGTTATAGACAGGGGGCATCAAAATTAGGAAAGCAACTTTTGGTCTGAGATATAAATTGTAACCTAACAAGTGTCACTGTGAAAGTCACGCATATACAAAGCCTGGGCTGGGTGAATAGTGACAGTGAAGGGCATGCTGACAGGTTTCTATCTGTAATTTAATTATTCCAAGATGTCCTTATGTGGATGTTACGTAACACAGTTAGAATGGGAGGGGAAGCAGAAAGAAGTCTGTTTTATTTTTTTATTGATGATTTTTGCAGATAGTACGCTTCTTCCCATTCTAATCTTATGCTGTGTCCACGATACCATATCTCAATATAAATTATCTTTATTATGCACCTACAGTGACTTCATTATGCAAATGGATAAATTCCCCTTGCAGCTATTCTTTTAGATATAATTTTGGACTTAACCAGAGGATACGTGTTGGAACCTTACCAGTTCACAGGTTTTTTCTCTTCCTCTGTCACATATGCACTCATAAACACGTGAGCATTATCTCTTCGCAGAGTAGCAGAGACAACATATGTGCTCTATCTGTTTGAAGATTTAAAAATAATGACAAACAGAGGAGCAAGCTCAAACCAGCAAAGATCATACCTAAATTTGTGTTCTTAATTGTACACTAAATATAGTTACACATATTTCCTGATTGAAGTGAAAGCTAGTAAGTATGAAAACCCTTGAAGTGTTTCTTCACTCCATTTGTTTTTAATAAATTTCACAAAAAACTCTATCAGGTAATTGAAGCTTACATTTTTGTTATGAGAGATGGAACAAAAGAACACAGATATCTTTGCATATACTAGGAGCTTATTAGAAGTTTTATTAACTGAGCTGAATTAAATTAAAGGATTTCTTAATAGTGATGACTATTTATACTGACAATTAAATCTAGCTGTACTGTGGATGTTTTTCAAAGTGACTGATCCTAATGAATTCTGCTTTTTAGCTTCTAATGTAAGGACAGCGGTATTTTCTCCATACCAGCAACTGAATGATAGTTCAGGGACACTTCATAAAAGAGTGTGGGTTTAGGTAACTGCAACACCCTACTTTTGGCTATGAGAACTCTGTTATCCTGGGGACAGGTGTATATTCTTAATTCTTATGGGGTGGAGATAAGATATATTTTGAAAGCTGCTGGTGATCAAAGGAAAACGTAGGAATGGCCAAGTATGGAGAAAAATTTAAATGGGTGGTTATGGACTTAGATTCAAGGACTGCTGCAGCTAAGATGGACTTCTCCATTTAGTTCCCATTTAACATGAAAGGCAGATGAAACAAAGTGGCCTGCCTTCCCTGCAGAGATTTCTATGGAACAATACTTCAGAATACACTTTAATTTTGCCTTTCCTCAGGGCTTTCAGCTTCAATGTAAGGCAAGACAGGAGTTCCATTGCTAAATATAAATATCAAGATTTAGAGGATCATGCTTAAGGTTTCTGTAAATCAGTGCTAAATGAGCTCATTAGTTGAACTGTTCCCTAAATATTTTTAAAAGTGTATTTCAAAAGCAAGCTATATCCTGCTGGCTATGAAATCGTCTGTAGTATCCTACTGTATTATATCTTCTGCTAATGGATGTTGTAATACAAAACTACTAGTGCAAAAGGCAATAGCTCTGAAAGCAATCAGCCTGAAAGTAGTTCATAAAAAGCTAAAAGAGTGGCAATATTCTCAGCAAGATGAAGAATAGAAAACCACATGCAATAAGTGCATTCTTTCCACTTCACTACATTCTACTTCCTCTCTGCTAGGGTTCTGGACTTATGACAAAGCTAATTAAAAAAAAAAAAAGGCAAATGCCTTTCTAAATACCAATATTAAACACAGAAGCTAACATTTGTCAAAATGTACAGGGAGTGTCAATCTAAATCTTTTTTTCTCTTAATTTTCTTTTTTTTTCTTCTTCTAAAGCATGGCATGAATCAAGCACGCAACTCAAAGAAAAATCCCTTTCTTGATATTGTTTGTAAGTCATATACATCACTTACTATAGTAAGATGATGGAGCACGATTTGCTAGATGTTTGGACAAAATGACAGATAGTCAGATGGCTATTCTGTTTTATCTTATTTTGTTTTGGTTTTCTAGGTTTAGCTAACAAGATAGAAAGCAAGATAAAGGCAATCTGGTGTTATTTGCTTTGGACTGATCTTTTTAGGAGATTATTTTTTCACTGTTCAAGTTAATAGAAGCCCAGATGATGACACTAGTGGGTTTAAGATCAGGTTCCAATAACATCATCTTTTCATACTTGATCATCTGTGTCTTCGGCTGGCAAAGGTATTTGATGAATAAAGGTTGAGCTAAAAAAAAACAGCAAAAAGCCCCTTTGTCACCTTACATTGCCATTGGAATAGAGTTAATTTGTTTAATGGACCACAAATTGTTTTTCATTATCTCTACTTTATAGTTGAGGAAAAAAAAGTGCAGCAGGGCAAAAGATTAACGATACTAGGGGGAAAGAAAAGCTTGCACTCCTGTGGCCAGAATATCTATTGATTTGATAAGTCTTTATGATTTTACATAAATTGTGTTTTCTTTAAAAGTAGTTTCAGTGTGTCACAGTTTTGAGAAGAAAGATTTAAAAGTCTGATTTGCGCATGGGCAGTTGGCATGTCCTATTTGTGCTCTTTGTGATCTCTTCAGACTACTCTAAAGCCATATATTTAAAACAAGGTAATGTCTAATTTATTTGTGAGGTGAGACCATTTTCTTAGCACGACAAACCAGGAAGTAGTTTACCCCTTGCTGCAAACAAAGGTCTACAAGATATGATTTCTCAGGGAAGAGATCAAACACTGTGGTGCTCTAAGTATGCTGCAGATCATTCCTCTAGCAGACCAAGGTTACTTTAGATAAACATCCCTGCTTAAAATGTGATTTCTTCCTGTCTTATAAAAGTGTTCTATTTACTGCTGGAAGATTTTGTTACTCGAAAAGGGGATGGCTGAGATCAAATCATTAAAGAGAAAGCTTTTTACAGTCCAAAGTTACAGCACTGTTTATTAAAATAAAAAGCAGAAAACTCTCTAGACTATTCCAGCCAGGTCTATTCCTGGGCAAACTTGTTCTGTTTAAACCACTTTGGCATTGCCCAAAGCATCAAGACCCAACTCCGACCAGCTCTGTCATATAGTTCTTACTGTACTCCTTAAGTGCCTTGCTTGATGGGTGAAAGGAAGTTAAAGGGCGAAAATTAGGAGCCTTACTGTCATGGAGCCCATACACAAAGTGTGTATTCATGCTCCAAATAGCCTTGCCTGTGGCAACAGGAGTCTGCTCACTTGTATTGCAAGATGTACCTATGAGCTGTCACCAGGTAAAGAAGAAATTATAGAAGAAAGGCTGCTTTTCTCTGTGTGGAAGGAATACACTGGAATCTACAGATCTCAAAAAGCTTATCCCACCTGAGCCATATTGCTGTAAAGATGAATAACCAACTGGATCAACCGGTCCATAATAGACTGAATACCAGCAATATAAGAACCTGAAAGATATATTAAGTCAAATTGGGGAATAAGAAGGAAAGGAACAGGGAACACCTGCCCTAAGCATGCAGGGTCAAGATGTTTTTTGCCTAAGTGCCAATCATGTATGTTCATATTCTCAGGAACAGAAAGAGGAAATGTCAGAATGCCAAGACGTGGAGAAAATGATGACAAAATATTTGGTATATCCACATGCCTGTGAGTGTTTCTGCCAGAGCATCAGCTTATGACCATGTCAAGATGCTAACAGTTATGATCAGTTCTGGGAGTGAACAGCCATCTGAGTGATTGTACAATGCTCCTTTTGTTTCCCCAAACCAATTAGTAACACAGCCATGACTTGTTCACTTCCCAGGGTTGATCAGAGAGTCTTTTACAGTATTGTCACCAGTGTCACCTGAGGAGAAGATATGGATCATTGATAAGTTTGCTTTG
The DNA here is from genome assembly GCA_011057875.1 of Pterocles orientalis. Lineage (NCBI taxonomy): Eukaryota > Metazoa > Chordata > Aves > Pterocliformes > Pteroclidae > Pterocles > Pterocles orientalis. The sequence goes on from WKFP01014084.1 coordinate 939,611, forward strand.
GCAACATCTTATCTTGAGAAAACCGAAAAAGGGATTCCAAGGCAGAGTTGGACACAGCTCTTGAACACTGACTACAAAGAAGGAGACAAGGGAAGATATAGTCTCAAATTTCAGTCTAGTACCCTTACTCTCACTCATGGTTTTTGTGTAGGCTCAAGGCATAATCCTGTGACAAAGCCACTGACATGAGTCTTGAGATGAAGGATTTTATCCACCTTTCAGGAGCCTGACCAGAGAGAATTTGGCATGTGAGTACTTCAGCATGCAGAAAATCCATGACAGTTTCCACGAAACATAAAGGATTTCATGTGAAAGGAGGAGGAATGGATGGGGCAATATACCAAGGAACTGCAGTAGTCAGTGCAACTTGCTTAAATGCTTTTGATAAGAGCACAAGAAGGAAGGAAGACTTGTCAACACCATAAATTCTAGGAAGAAGGAGTTTAGTTGTCAGCATTAGCAGAAGGTTCAAGTTTTCTTAGTCTCCTGGGTCCAGCTGGGATAGAGTTAATTCCTCACAGAAGCTGGGAGGTGGGTAGCCAAAGGGATATTCGATACCATGCTGACGTCATGCCCGGGTCTTGGGGGGGACGCGGCCGGTTGGTTTTTGTGAAAGCTCCTGGTGAGATATTTATTGTATCAGTATTTCCATTGTATTTTATACCTTGTCTTATTGTTATATACTCTTACCTTTTGTTTTTCCTTGTGTGGTGTTATTAAAAGTCTGTCGTTATCTCAACTCACAAGGTTCCATTTTTTTTTTTTTTCTCCTACCCTT
>WKFP01014084.1:940408-965542 GCA_011057875.1 Pterocles orientalis
GTCGCGACCACGTGGTGGTGGTCCTGACCCAAGACACTTAGCCACAGGTAACTCTTCATGTTCCAGAGGTTTTCCACAGACAAGCCAAGTGAGTTAGTTGTCTCTGCAGCTACAGATCAACTAAATCAGCTGGTCATGAGACTCACCAGCTCAGCAAGACAATTAGCAGCCATAAGGATGAGGAAGGTTATGACCTTCATTCTTTTTTTAAATTGTATTGCATGTCCCAAATAGAACAGATTGTTTCTCAGATACCTTGAAGGATCAGGACAGAATTTGCCCTGTCTTTACTTTCTGTCTTTGTCTTCTTAATCTGCCTTTTCCTGAAGACAATTTCTGAGTACATTTATCTGGGTGGACAGCAGAGATCTGGATATACCCAGCTATATCCCTGGGTATAGCAGGGAAGAAAAATGTGAAAATTGGTTACCTACAATCTGGCCGAATAAAACTTGATTTTCCTGATATATTTGGACTGCACTTAACGTATGCTGTCTACAGAGATAAGAACTGAACTAAACTAGAATTTTATTTTCTTTTTAAAAATATTTCAAAGGATCAAGACGTCTCCGGTTTGCAAAATTTGCTTTTTGTCAGTGGCCTCACTATTTGAGGCCAATAAAATTTGCTTACATTTGACAATGGAAAGCAGTTTTCATACTTGATGACAAAAAAACATTATAGCAAATTGTAACACATGCCTGATCTTTTGACTCAATGTTTTCTGGGAAGTCTCCTAGTTCTGTAGTGGCCTTCCCTCTAGCTGATGACTGCTTAATCAGTAATCATATAAAATTAATCAGTGTATTAGTTGATTCAGAAATCTGTGTCCTGGTTAGAGCAAGGAAAGCAAAGAGATGGTTCAGCAAAAGAAGGTAAAATAGGTAAGTAGAAGGGGTTGGATGGCAGCATGATTTAGGAATGGAGCAAGTAGAAGTTTCACTGAATCACAGGAAACAAAGAGATTTCTTATCTTATGGATAGCTGGTGTCCCAGTAAGGTTTTATCAAATAAAGTTCTGTACTTTCTAGACTATATGTGATCATATCCCAAAAAACTACTTCACAGAGCATTATTTGGTTTCCCAGTTGACCTGTTGTGGCAGAGACCAAGGATCAAAGCTAATGGTAAGCAAAATGGTCAGTTCTCTGGAGGTCATGGCTATAGTTTTAGAATCACTGTTTGCTGTCCATGTAAAATATACATTCTTTCACTACCTCTGCTTTTAAAGTAGATGAGTTGTACTACACATAAGTACAGGAAGAAAAGTTAACTTCAGCTCATAGGCTTATCATTACAGGTCCCTACCGCAAGTATTAAGTTTACATTTAAATTTCTGTTCTCTAATATTTATTTTAACATTTTCCAAGTTTGTGTACTTATAAATTTGTAACTGTATTTCATCACCTACTTCATGTGTTTCTTCATATTCTCAGTGCCAGATTTGGGCCACTAGATCTTTAATGATGTCATAGAAATAATCAGTGTATCATTACTGTTGGGAAGTGGAATTGGAAAATTCATCAGATTTCAAGTAAGAGAATATTTCGTTATCTATAATGTATACTAACATGTACAACGTTCATATTGATTCATGTTCTCTTTATCAGAAACTATTACCTGAATCTGAATCTTTCCTACATGATGGTCCTGTTTCCTTGGATCTATACTGCTGTTGTGCTGGCTACCAATGTATTTATTTAATATATATTTTCTGTGAGCACATATTATTGGACTCAGTACTATCAAGATGGAATATAAGTCAGCTGTCCTTTTGATTCATGTTCTTTAATCAGTCCAGGTCAGTAGTTTTCATATCTTCCAACACAGATCTCAGGGCACTGGAACATAAAAGCCTTCAAAATTCATTGAGATTTGGCTCCCGGGAAGGAGTGCAAGTATAGATACCATTTGGAAACCTTGGTGGTTTTCCTATGTAAATCAGATGCAAAAGCTGAAGGCTTCAAACTTTGCTGAGCATAAGGAGCAGTGGAAGCATGGAGAATCTCTAGCATCTCTGATTCAGGCTGAGCTACCAAGGTTCCATCATTCCTTATGTTGTTATAAATCAGTAACTTCTTTTACTATTCATAAAGGTATAGAATTATACACTGCTGTGCAATATCTCTTTGGAGATTTGTTTATTCACCTGTGATAAAAATTTGTTCTAAGGATTCATCTCACATCAATAAGTGGTACCTAGTTGCACTGCTTCAAACATACTTACAGGAATGACCTGTAGAATTACCCATTTCTTGCAATTTCCATCAGTACTAGTTGGAAAGCATTTTGATTAGGCTGTGCCAAATACTGAATAATTTTAGTCTACAGATAAGTTCTACTAAATCTTTGCCCATTTCTATGACTGATCCAGAAAGAATAAAACAAGTAATTAACTCTGCTTGCTCCTCTCTCACTAGATTTTACTCCAGTAAAATCTAAACAGCTGTAGGTAACCACAGTGCACCACTCACATGCTGTGTGCACATAACAGATCTTACTTTATTGAATACAAAACACATTCATCTAATAAATGGCAATTCAAAACAAGTAAGCCAAACACTGATAAATTTTTCTTTTAAGAAAATAATCTTCACAGAAAAAAAAAAAAAAGAAAAAGAAAAAACAAAGCTTAGTTTACGGATCACCAGAGATGCTTGGGGTCTTTAGAATTAGAGATTATAAAGATAGCAATAGACTATCTCCATACATTCTCAGCAAAAGTTAGTAGCAAAAAAGATACATTCCAAGTCTGCAAGCTGTTATAAAAATTTTATTTATATTTTATGTTTATATTTATATTATCTTGCTATAATGCCTTTGGGACTGAAATTCATAGATTCTTTGGCTCAATTTTTTTTATATGTTTTCCTGTAATTAACACTCCTGCATCAACATAGTTAACAGGAGGAAAAAACTCCCCCTACTAAAGAACGTTTAAGAAGTACTTCGTGCAATTCTCAGAATTTACTCCAAGGGTTGAGAACAAACGTGCATTTTAACAGGGTATCAGGCTAACTGTAACATCAAAGGCTCTGGAGAGTAATATGCAACAATTCATTGACAACCACAGCCTTGCTGTCTGTGACACAGATGGAATTAAAGGCATAGACACATCTGGATTAGTTTAATCATTTCTCAGTTTTAACAGGGAATGAAGTACACAGATAACTAAATTCATTTTTGTTGTTTATGAACATCTGGAGTTTCTGACCATTCTAATTGTAAATAATATCTGATCCAAAATATTTCACATTCTGCATATTAAAATAATATATCCAAAGATCTAAAGAGAATAACTAAGGGGCGATAGCAATAAAACACAGTGACATTAGGGAAGAATTAGCTGTTAGACAAGATATGAGGCTAGCTTCCTGTCCAGTTCAAGATGCATGAAGTCAAAAGACGTATATGACAGCAGTGATGTTGACAAGACTGGTTAAAAATTGTTCACCCAGCAGATTTGCACTGTTTCTTGGTAGAAATCTGAGGTTTTGGTCATAGACTATTTTATGGGGGATTCCCCATAAATAAGAAAGTTTTTTTTTCCTTTTTTTTGTTCTTCAGAGAAAAGCTGAACTTTTCTACTGAAAGAAAAGTCAATTGTCTGTAAGAATGTTCTGAACTGTATGAACACTTGGAAGATTAACATTTTTGAACTGCTGAATGGTTGGGATGATCAGTGATTCTGCCATTCATCTCCCTACAAACAGGATCTTAACCAAACTCCAAGCATCAGTGTGAAGAGCTCCAAGATTTGCTCCCCCTGCTAAGTCTTTACTCTCTTCATTCAGGAATACTGAAGTTTTGATACATTATTCTTTCACTAAGACGTCTTCTTGAGTGTAGAGATAAACTTACTGCAGTTAGTTTTAAACTTGGCGTGTTCTGTCTTCCTTGACAACTGTCTACCAGGAATATTTAAGATTTTCCAGTTTGTGGCAGATGCATGTCTTGTTTGTGGCAAGGACATGTTCTGTACACATTATGCCACTCTGGTAAGAAATCTTCAGTGAGGGAAAATACTGCTATTTAGTTACAGTGGATCCCTGTAAAAATATACATGGAAAGAAAGCTTTCTGTTTGGGGAGGAGGTTTTTTTGAGTAGAGAAAAAGGTTCCTGGATATTTTCATTTCAGACATTAAGGGGAAATGGGCACAAGCTGCAGTAAAACAAATTCTGACTAGATATTAGGAAAATTTTACAATGATGCTGCTCAAACATGGGAGCAGGTTGTCCAGAGCAGCTGGGAAAATTTGTATCCTTGTGTATATACTAGAATACAAAACTTGTTTGGATAGGACCCTGAGCAACCTGATCTAACTTTGAAGTTGGATCCAACTTTGAAACTGGTATTGCTTTGAGGGGGGGAAGTGGTTTTGGACCAGATGACCTACAGAAATATGTTCCAAGTTGGATTTCTTTGTTATTATGATTTAGTTCAATTTGTCTTTGAAGTGTCACTAAGCAATTCAATTTATTACAAGTGAATTACAAGTGTCTGTCATTACAATCGTATTTTTGCATTTTGCAATAAAAACTTAAGTGCTTTCTTATAATTAAATTTTAATTTTTCTATTCTAGCTCCCACCTCCTCAATAGATGGCAGTAGTAAATTTTGTATATGAGGTTTTCCATAACAAAACACAGCCTAGGGCCATTTTTGTTAAATGAATAGCTGAATTTACAAACCACGGCAAGAGACTGTTACCCTTTTTCTGAAGGTAAGTCATAAACAGAATACAACAAATGCTGTCCACATATTATGGTTGGAACATTAGCTACAATTATTTCCCTCTTCAACTTTTAATAAATAATTAAAATAATATTCACACACAAATGGAAAAGTGTAATAATTATAGCATGAAGTTATTTCAACAAGTATGTACCTTGTATTAATGTAATTACTAAAACTAATTACAGTCACAAGCTGTGAATATAGATTTATGTAGAATATACCCACAAATTGGAGGGTGTCCCTGCCCATGGCAGGGGGGTTGGAACTTGATGATCTTTAAGGTTCCTTCCAACCCAAACCATTATATGATTCTATGATTCTATGAAATTCCTGTGTGGGTGTGCGCATGTGTTTTTCTTTTTGGACAAGGAATTCCATTATTATTTTTCAATGGGATTTACATAAGTGTCTTGAAAATTTGACATATTATTTTTGCTAAAAAGCTCCCACTTAAATTACTGGCAGAGAATCCATTCTCATCAGTACCTACTGATTAATCAAAAATTCTTATTTTACTTTTTCTATCTTTTATCTGTAACAGTGTGAGGAAAGGAGAATAGATTCAATAACCTACTGAGCCTCTCAGTGACCTACAAATTCCGATTCCTTAAACAGTTTCTACAAAAGATGAACATTATTCTATTTTACAAATAAAGAAATTCTCCTACTCTCATGTCCACGAAATATTTATATGAAAAAACATGAATAAAGTCTCTCTAATCACTGTTTTAATTTCCAGGATCATGTAATCTACTTCTGGACCCAGTAATTTTATATTTTTTTCTCTTTGTTTCTTTTTATGGGCTTTCTTTTCCCCCTGTATAAAGTTTTGACATATTTAAGTTACATGTCTTCTCTTTTCCTAAGCCTGCTTTTAAAACCTTTTCTTTATCCCAGCCTCTGTTTGAACCATATGCTGATTTAACATGTGTTGTGCAATTACCCTGCAAAGACGATCCAAAATCCCTCTTCTGTATCCTTGATAACTGCCTGGTATTTAGTACTCCCTCCAGTATTGTGTTTCAGTAAATTTAACATATTTGCAGCTGGTTTCCCTGTCTATAACATTTATGCATATAAGAAACATCAAAAGGTTTGGAGTCATGGCACCTGTTGGACTTCCCTCTGTATTTACTCTCAGATTGGCCCATTTCCATTTGACATGTAATCTGCTTTCTGTTTCAGAATAGTTTCCTTTCCATTGACACATTTGCTCCTGAATAATTCCCTCCCCATCTCTCCTTTCTATACCAGAAAGCACTGCTCACACCAAAGACACAGAAAGGATGTGAATGAAAACTTGTGCAGGATGTATGCCAGATTTACAACCTTCAGAGGAAATTGCAAAAGAAATGCTAGTAATAGTACTCACTGTGCCTGGCTCCAAGTTTTTTTAAAGTTATACTATCATTATCACTAAAGTTGTCATCGATGTTGTGATTATTATTATTGCTGTAAATGATCTTCCTATCTTTTCCTTTATATAGCACTCAGAGGTTTATATAGCCCATCAAGTTTGACTAATTTTCTTTTGATAAAAAAAATATTCCATTCTTTGATACATAAAATGATTCTGTATATGTTGTTGTAAAACAGTTTGTGTCTGTCTACAGTTTTGTGCAGAACAAGTGCCAGGGAACCTTAAAGACCACATTTTCTACCAGTCCCATGCCATTTAATTGTTGTATGGCCTTGGACTCGGACTCTATCCTAAAGACAATACATGTTGGACGATATATTTTCTCCTATCCCAGTTAGAACATGCTCGAGCATTTGCTTTACTTGGGCATGTGCTTTGGCACTGTTTGGTTGCCCTTACATTTTTCACAGGTTTTGTGTTCCCTTAAAAGCAAAACCATAAGACTGGGTGAAAGCCTTGCTGATATTTAACATCACCTCCTGCAAAGACTCTCTGGGCTTAGTCTGCTCACATGAGAAATCTGAAGGTGAGTTGATGTGTTTGGGAAGGGCCTTAGGCTTCAGAGATAAATATATTCACAAAATCAGTGCCAGCTAAAGACTATTTCTGGTTAGAATTAGGAGAACTCACATGAGAAGCATGCTTTCTCACACTTTTCCTTGTGCTTCAAAAACTCTTTTCTTACTTGTTCCAAAAGATCTTACCAAAACACGGTGGAACTGGTTAGCACCATGTTGATGAGCAAAGAGGGAAACACTGCCTGGATTATGAAATATTCTGTGACATTTATGAAAGATCAGAATGACCTGAACATGTATCTCAAAATTGTATTTATGCTCAGAACATGATTTTTTTTTCTTCTGTGCTCTTTTTAGTCTTTTCCTTTTGCTAGGATCATAAGTAGTTTCTCAGTTTTCTGTCTTGAGAACTAGACACTAACATGCAGGACTGAGTCTTCGCAGTTTTTCTACTTGTGCAGAAAACAGTTTACATTTGAGTGCTGCCACAACACAAGGATAAAAAAGCCAGGAATTATCCAAGCTTTTCATTTCAGAGAAAATATTTCTAAAATACTTCTGAATAAGATGTTAATTGACATTTGTGAACATATAAAACTTGTAGTATATTTTAAATGACAAACTTACTTTCAGCTGTGTTTATTCAGTTTGTTGGACTTTGCTTTTTTGTATTTATATGTCATAGGATGTTCCAGGAGATCTTTTATCAAATTTCTTTATAATTAACAGAGATTTTCAACAAAAGACTTAGTTTATATCTGTTTGTATTAACCCCAGGAAGAAAAAATGCTAGCAATTTGAACTTCCAATTCTGTTTTAGGCACATTTATAGATGAGAATTGTTTTATGAAATTGTATAAATGCTACTAAATTTTATGTTAACCTTTCAATTGGTTATAGTAGCTCTAAAAAATGCATGAAAGAAATATCCAAGCAAATAAATACAAAAGGATAGAACCACCCAAGGTATATTATATTTCATATAACATCAAATGTGTATTTAGTAATTTGGTGTCTTAAATATGAATGTATACTGAGTAAAGATGTTCATATCATTCAACAAAAGTTGGGCCTAAGTAGCTACAAGACAGGAGAGAATTTCTTCCACTCTAATCTCCCTCAGTGTTTTTTTATCCCTGTTCACATTATATTGGATATTAATTTCAGATGCAATGAGCTGTTTAGTCTGACAAATTCTGTGGCAAAAAGCATTAATCTAAAAATACATCTGAATCTATAGTGCCTATAAATAGGATGCAAGTGTGATATGTAATGTAAAACATTCAGATTCTTCTTAATGTAACACAGATTTTAAACCGCATCGCCACTACATTTTGGATGTACATGTGCCTCATCATGATAAGGAAATGTTTTTTAAAAGTCCATGAGGGCTTGACTTCAATGAGGTTGCATACGGTGTAAGTCAGAATAGTATAGGCCCCAGGAGATTTTATGAGACATGACTTTCTATACATTGGAACATTTTTATATAATTCCACTGTATGTTGACTCAGTGAAATAAAAAAAGAATTAGCTTCAGAAGGGCCAGTTCCCAGTTTTCAAGCAAAGATCAACAATCAGAAATAAAATATTAGACTACTTTTTTCATGTTCACTTTCCATGACTGATTTCTTCTGTAAATGGAGTTTAAAACACATTTTAGACATTAACAGAAGAAAAGATATAAAGATTTGAATAAATTTTTCATAAAACCATCCAGGTCTCTAAAGCAATTACCAAGGCATGTTTTTCCATGAAATAATACATTTTTGGGAAATATGGAAACACTTCCATGCTTTTTGTTTGCATATCACTTACTTATAAAAGTTGGGTGTTTGGGGTTTTTTTTTCTTATTTCAAATGAGCTAGATTGCTAGGAAAGATGTAGAAGTTAAAGAAATTACTTTCTGTTCAAGCAATAATAGTCTTTGCTAACAGGGTTTTACACTGAAACCACCGTAGTTATGTTGATTTACATCAGCCAGGGATCTTGGTCTTATAAACAATTTGGGTCTTGTTCTTAGTAATAGTATATATGCTCAGTTTCAAAAGGGACACTCACACTTGATGTGAAACACATGTGGAAATATTTGAGATATAAAAATAACAATGAAAACTGCTTCAGAATTTGATATAAATGGTCGGATTCTGGAAATGTGGGATTCTTTGCACTTAATAAACAGACAATAGACATTCTATGTTGTCACACAGGCCATTTCATTCACTTAAACTGGAAAACAAGCACTTGGTAGTCTTTCTGATTAAACAAGAGAAGAATACCTCTGGTGAGATAGAAGAAGTGTTATAAAGGAAAGAATTGTCATGTAAGAAGTGATGACCTTGCCGGAGTTGTGCAGTAAGATTCTACCCCAATTAAACAACCTGATATTTTGAAGAATTATGTGCCAGTCTATGCAGCATAACTGTAGTGGTACTTAAAGATGAAACAATGATACAAACTTACATTTGGTTACTCAGAAACTGGGAAGGTAGGCTCTCAATACTTATTGATAATAAAGTATAACTGCATATATAAACTAATTCAAACTTCAGCATACTCTTAGGTTTACAGTAATTATCTTATTTTGTCCACTGTAGAAATAACTTTCTGGGGCATATTCTTCTGACAGGTAGACCTTGTCTTCTGCTATCTAAATATATTTATTTACAAACGGGTTTTACTGAATTATACTCTTAGTCCTTTCATAAATCCTTCTTCACTCAGCTTTTGATTTTAGAAGGTGAATAAAATATTTCAGCTTTAGCTGACAGACCCAGATGTCCATTTCAAGCTAGTAGTCCTTTCTGCACCTATTCACCATTGTGAACTGCTTTCCTCCTCTTGCTACCATTTTATGGAGTAGTCTATTCTGTATAAGACTGGGGAGACTTTTGTAGAATGACTTAATAGGAATAAGGACACTGGAAGAAAGGATTCACATAGACACATGGCCAGTCCCCTACTCTGGACAACCAGTTAAACAGGACATCAAGTACTGCTTTGCATTTTCTGTGTAATTTAGATAGTACTTAAATAATGGAGATTATTTTTGTCCATGTGGCTATACCAACATTAGTGAGTAGAGCAGTTCAGCATAATGGTTTTACAGAGTATTGCTGGTGCTGATGATGCCATGTCTGCATCACACGCATTTCAAGGGTTACATTTCAGAAAACATCTTGCCTGGTCTCATGCACTCAGCATGCTGATTGGAGCTCATTAGGGATCTTTAAAGAGTTTCTCTTCTGGATTAATTTTTTTCTGTCAGGAATCTACTTTTCACATTTTGAGGCCAGTCTGTGTTGCCAACCACAGCACTATAACTGAGACAGCCAGGAAAGTTTCTACAGAAATATGATACTAATTCTGATTAAAATGAGAATGATAGATCCACCCTTTGTGTCCTTTTTCTACAGTGCTCCTGGAGTGCTGTTTATCTGGCCATTGATTTTTGATAGTATCAGAATCTGCATGATGTTATACAATGTAGAATAAGCCGTATTGGACAATTCTGAAAAATAAAAGTCATGATGCTGAACCAATAAGCTATTGCTGATGGTTTGAATTAAAATGAATAATGAACACAGTCTGAAGTAAAGTATGTGAACAACACTTTTTTTCTTTGTTACTTACTAAGATGTGATGACTTGCTTGATTTGCTTGTAAAAAGAAAGCTCTACTTTGAATCTATTCTGTATTTCTCTCTTCACACCATCAACAGCTATTGGTCAGCATGGCAGGAATGGAGGGATAGATAATAGAATGTTCTGTTCCAAAGGACATATGCAACTCCTTAAGAAGTATATTTAGGTCGACATTGTAGTATTTAGACATAACCCATATGTAGGGTGTGGTATGGATCTGCACAAGATTGAAGCTTCTTGGCACCTAAAGTTCTTGGTTTACAGTGGCCCTATACAGTTTCCAGATTTCTTGGAATTTCTCCTGGAATTCATACTGATCTGGATGAGGGAGAACATATGGAGATATTATTCCATGCACTCATATGAGCTTCATGCATGAAAATATAGCTACTTGCCCACTTTCTCAGGGAAAAGCTGGTATATTTTGATGACTAATGGAAAGGCTAGAAACCTGGTTCTTGATCTTTACTCATAAACTGTGTTGCTAGTCCTTTGCAAACCTTCTGTGCGAGCACTGCCTCTTAATGTTCCTTCTGTCAGGGGAGCATTAGGTCATACCTGTGTGTTCAGCAGACCAGCAAGGTCATCCTTGCTCAAGAGATGACTCCAATGAAAAGAGGTGAAGCAGATGTGAGACCCTAAATCATTTTGTGTGTTTGTTTTCACAGAATTTAATTTCTCTTGTAGCTTCTATTGAGGGAGTTTTTAAAGTGCGGCAAGTACATTCAACAAAATATGTGATACATATGTGCACTGCGTCTCACATGGTTTTTTTAGCCTCTACTTTCAGCGTGATACTGGAAATATTTGTAAAACATGGAGGGCAGTATATGCCAATCTTTTACATGTTCTGTACTGGCCTACAATTTTTGGGAGACTGTGAACTGTCAAATAGTTTGGGAATAGCCAAGTTATTTAATTTCAGCATTTTATATCACTAATGAGACCGTAAAAATAGCAATCAGTAAACCAGACTCTTCTCTCATTTACACTTATAATTAGGAGTAACTTCTTTAAAGTTAACTGATTTAAACCAATTACTCGAGCTGAACTCTGTGATCAATAGCCAGATGCCCTGTATAAATCCAGCACATTTCTATCTAAATTTTGGTCTACATTTGTACACATGCATCTACCTGCCATGCATTATAATTGAATATTACCCTGTTACAGTCTATACAGCAGTCTGTAAGTCTTACTGTAGTCCCAGTAAATCAAAATACTTTTGCATTTTTGAGTGCCACTGATTTACAGGTACTCTGATTTTGGTCTTTTGAGAGCCACATAAAAGTGTGACATTACCATTGCCTCAGGAATAAAATGGAAGAGCCATCCTGTTCTAGCTGAGGGGAGACTGATTTGTGTAAAGATCTGCACCTACCTTCAAAAAGTAAACACTGCAAATTTCAGCATCCTGTTTGATGAAGGGTTATTGTTAACCATTCGAGCAATGATTGTACCTAAATAAATGTGCAATTAACCAAAGAACTCAGTGGAACAAGGTTATGTATAAAGCAGTTACGGTAAGTTTACTTATGCTCAGAGTTTTCCAGAACAAACAATGAAGTTTATTATTAAAAGACTGTAAATGACAGAAGTCATCTTTCTTTGCAAGAAACGGGAGTTAACTGTCATGCCTAAGACACATTTTCCAGCCAGCAGGGCTTTTTTTTTAATTATTTTTTTTTTCTTTTTTTTTTTCCAGGAATTATGTATTGACTACTTTGCTAAATAGCTGAAACTTTGATTGATTCCTCCATATTTTTTTGTTAGAAAACCTTCCAGTCAGCTATGACTACACATCAACAAGATCAGTTCTTATAATTTACATAGCCCTGATGAACAAAGAAGAGTTTAGAAAGAAAATGCATCATATACATCAGCCAGCTACCTTTTTTATATATCACCCTTACTGCAAGAGTTTGTTCAATTCATTTTTAAGTACCTCTATACATCAATATCAATACAGCTCTGTTTAAAAGATTCATGGAGTTTGAAGGCAGGGGGTGCCTTCAGATCAAGTGTGAAAAAACTCAACTAATAATTTTGTACATGATCTATAACTGCAGTTGGAGCTACCTCTTAGAAAGACATTCAGTTTTAATTCTAGATGTGAAAGTGATGAAAAATCTTCAAAGTCCCAGAATATGCACTGTCAGTAGGAAATTGCCTTCACTGTTAAAAATATTTTCCTTATTTTTAGTTCAGAACAGACTTTTTAATAAAGATGACGTCCAGACATAATTGTCTGGATTTAAAAAGAAGAAAAAACAACCACACACAAACGCTTCTATTTCATTGCATAATACAGCTTTGGATGCTTTATTTCCATCTTCTGTGACAAAATAAAAAGCATACAATACTGTCATAGCTCTTAGAACAGGACTTATCAAACAGCTCATGCTTTTAGCTCTCTTTCAATGCTTGAACTCGCAGTTACTGGGCTAATTGCACCAACGACCTTTCCTTACTTCCTTGAGTGCATCCCTCTCAAGTTTCTGGCTCTTAGGTACTACTTGGCTTAGTACAGAATCACACAATCCTTTGCCAAAGCTGGGTCATGGTAAGGGGTCATTTTCTGGACAGATCTGACTTAACTTCAAACCCTTTGTTGGGCTCTTTGGCCATACAGCATCACATATTTAGAAGAAAACCCTAACCCAAAACCCTTTAGATAGGCTGTGCACATTTTCAGATTGTAAGATATTTACATGCCTTCCAAACTGGTACCCAGTAGACCACTTGCTTGCAGGCTCTTCTAGTTTGTGAAGACCTTTGACCTGGTATGCCAGCCTTTGAAAAAAAGATGTTTTCAACTACATGGAAAAAGAAGGCAGAACCTTATTTGCTGAATTATCTTCCAGGTGTGTTTTTGATAGGTCTTGACAGTCAGTGTTGTACCTTCACAGTAGAGTAGCTCCCGTCTCACAGCTATTTGACACCAAGATGCCTGTTGCTACCCTCACAAAAAAATGATCTATGAAATTTTACTAAAAATTTACCTTCCTAAAACTCCGAGGATCATGTAGCAATCTGTGGATGCCTCAGTTGCCTAGGGCAGGGAGGGATCTTTAGAAATTAGAATCTAAAGACCACTTCCAACATGCAAAGCTTTTTGTTTTCTAAGGGAACTTTAAAATCCTTCTGTTGAACATAAAGGTATTCCACCACACATAAGTTTTCTGTAGGGGTCATAGCCTGAAAGTCTGATCTTACGAAATAGCTCACAAAACCAACTTATTTTGGAAAATGTGAAGAAAATAGCTCTCATTTAAAAAGAAAAAAAAAGATTGTTTTAACATATGTAAAGAGGTAAATAACATGGTGTACATACAGGTTATATTTTAACATTCATAGAAGCATGAAGGGATAGAAGACCTAATTTCCAACATACAGGTACAAACTTAGCCTGCACCAGCTGTGATTAAAAGTTATTGTGTAGGCTGGAAGGAGGCCAGGATGTTTTTTGCCAGATTATTCTAGTCAGAAACAACTAAGTTCCAAATTAGAAACCAGACCAGTCTAGGAGAATACCTTCAGAAAAAATGAAAGATAATTTTTGGAGGCTGAATGCAGTGGATATGGTTATCTCAAAGAGCTGAAGTTTCTTGTTAGCTTCTGGGTTATAGACTGAGAAAGAAACACTCATAAAAGACGAACCAAGATCCTCAGTCATAAGAAAACTGAGGTAATTTGTCATTGTTGCTTGGTGTTGATATATATACATATATATACAGGATCACAGTGGAAGTAACGGCTTGTGTTATTTGAAATGGGACTGTGTAACTTGCCACAAATATTCTCTAGCCTATTTGAACATTACAAATTCGGGATTTGGCTGGTTTGTGAGCACTGCATGTTTAGACTTTCCTCTTCAGACTTGCCAAAATACGTTTACTTGCTGGCGATGTGTTTTATTTTATCAAAATATAAGCTCTTATAGAGGTAAGAAAGCACTTTCCTATGTGTTACAAATCTCTTGAAGATATTCAGAACTCCTGGGCCTGATTTCCATTTTGCAAACAATGGAGTAAAACAGGCAGAACTCCATGGCAACGGGTGGAGGAGAGGCAGCTCCATCTGGAGATCTGGAAACACGGATGCGATTGTAATAGCCATGGAAAACTGCTCGACTTAACTAATATCCAAAAGAAAATTCTGCCAGTAACTTCTTAAAATTTATTACTTTCCATTACCATTTCTCCTCTCTCTATTTATTCTCTGCTAACCCTATCCCTGTAAAGGCTTGCGAGAGCACAAAATGGTCAGAGTAATTCTAAGGCCAACAGTGCACATGGAAAACAAGCAGGTGATTGGTGACAGCCAACACGGCTTTACCGAGGGAAAATCGTGCCTGACGAATCTGGTGGCCTTCTACGACAGAGCCACAGCTCTGGTGGATAAAGGAAGGGCAACTGACATCATATACCTGGAATTGTGCAAAGCCTTTGACACAGCCTCAGACATCCTTGTCTCTCAGACATCCTTGTCTCTAAGTTGGAGGGACATGGATTTGACGGAAGGACCACTCGCTGGATAAGGAACTGGCTAGATGGCAGCACTCAGAGAGTTGTGGTCAATGGCTCAACGTCCAAGTGGAGACCAGTGACAAGTGGTGTTCCACAGGGGTTGGCACTGGGACCAGTGTTGTTTACCATCTTTGTTGGAGACATGGACAGTGGGATTGAGTGCACCCTCAGCAAGTTTGCTGATGACACCAAGCTGCATGGTGTGGTGGACACGCTGGAGGGAAGGGATGCCATCCAGAGGGACCTTGACAGGCTGGAGAGGTGGGCCAATGCAAACCTCATGAAATTTAACAAGGCCAAGTACAGGGTCTTGCGCATGGGTTGAGGCAATCCCAAGCACAAATACAGGCTTGGTGAAGAGTGGATAGAGAGCAGCTCTGAGGAGAAGGACTTGGGGGTATTGGTGGATGAGAAGCTGAATATGAGCCAGCAGTGTGCGCTTGCAGCCCAGAAAGCCAACCGTGTCCTGGGCTGCATCAAAAGAAGCATTAGCAGCAGGTCGAAGGAGGTGATTCTCCCCCTCTACTCCGCTCTCGTGAGACACCACTTGCAGTACTGTGTTCAGAAGTGGGGCCTCCAACATGAAAAGACCTGGACCTGTTGAAGAGAGTCCAGAGGAGAGGCACGAATATGGTCAGAGGTCTGGAGCACCTCCCCTGTGAGGACAGGCTGAGAGAGTTGGGGTTGTTCAGCCTGGAGAAGAGAAGGCTCTGGGGAGACCTTCTAGCAGCCTTCCAGTACCTGAAGGGGGCCTACAGGAGAGATGGGGAGGCACTCTTTATCACAGAGTGTAGTGAGAGGACAAAGGGTAACGGGTATAAGCTGAAAGAGGGTAGATTCAGGCTAGACGTTAGGAATAAATTTTTCACTGTGAGGGTGGTAAGGCACTGGAACAGGTTGCCCAGGGAAGCTGTGGATGCCCCATCCCTGGAGGTGTTCAAGGCCAGGCTGGATGAGGCTTTGAGCAACCTGGTCTGGTGGAGGGTGTCCCTGCCCATAGCAGGGGGGTTGGAACTTTATGATCTTTAAGGTCCCTTCCAACCCAAACCATTCTATGATTCTATGATTTACTCACTTGTTCTGACATAGTCATAGAATCAAAAACACCCAGACAAATAACAGAACCTACCTCTGCAAGCATCTAAGACCTACACCATTATTGTTTTCTTGTGTCTAATGACTTAGCAATGATATAACGTTCATGATAATCACATCTATATAATTTAGGGGTCACTAAAGCTCCAATAATGTGTGAGGCTGACAGAATGGCATAAGTGGCAATATCATATTGACTATATTACAGTAGTTCAGTCTCAAATGAACTGAGTGGCTTCAAGATCCACGTTTGAAAACCACGAGAAGTTTTGACCTTCTAGTCAAATACATATTATGAAAGACATGTTTAATATCTGGAAATCTGTGTGCTGCCATAGATCTGAATGGATATCAAAACTGCAAACAATAAACCTTTTTTGATAGTTTGGTATTTTCATATGGGTGCTTTTTAACACACAAATGTATACTGGCACATACAGGATTTTCTGTCTATGTGCAGTTATTGCATTGCTACAATTTTTTGGCTGTTATTAGAGGTACCTTATACAGCTTCCACAAAATTTCTTGTCAATGTTTTTTGTATGAGTGAAAAATAATTATTTTAGGAAACGTGAAACTGTAATCTGTGGTGTTTTTCACTGATTACACATCTTCAAGAGATTATAAAATAGCTTCAGAGTCAACATGCAACTAGAAAAAAAAAATCACTGCTCACTTTCTGTTGTGACAGTTATTGAAATTTATCAATCTGAAAATACCTCAGATTCTACTGGGTGCCTCCTTCTTTCCAAAGGTTTGTATCCATAAGTAGCGATTGTGGATTAAATAAATAAAAACGTAAAAATGAGTTTTTAGTCCAACCCTAGTTTTTAGTCAACCAGTATTGAGAGAACCAATACTGAATTTCAGGTAGTGCTATGTTACAGCTATATTTGCCATGGCTGAGGTCATAACAGGCCAAAGCAAAATTTGCAGAAATATGCATATGAAGAATATTCCAACCCTTCTTGAAAAAAATATTTTAATCGTACATGGCAGCATGTTAATTGTTAGGGGGCAGGGATTTCATTACTGTGACATTCACATTTAAGTCAGAAGGACAAAAAGCTGGACATGACCTAGCAATGTGCACTCGTGGCCCAGAAAGTCAACCAGATCCTGGGCTGCAACAAGAGAAGTGTTACCAGCAGGTCGAGGGAGGTGATTCTCTCCCTCTACTCTGCTCTTGTGAGACCCTACCTGAAGTACTGTGTCTAGCTCTGGGCCCCCAACATAAGAAAGACACGGACCTGTTGGAGCGAGTCCAGAGGAGAGCCACAAAAATGATCAAAGTGGTGGAAAATCTCACAGATGAAGAAAGGCTGAGAGAGTCAGGGTTTTTCAGCCAGGACAAGAGAAAGCTCAGAGGAGACCTTACAGTAGCCTCCCAATACTTAAAGGAGGCTACAGGAGAGATGGGGATAAACTTTTTAGTAGGGCTTGTTGTGACTAGACAAGAGGTAATGGTTTTAAACTAAAAGAGGGTAGATTTAGACTAGATATAAGGAAGAAATTTCTTAAATGAAGGTGGTAAAACACTGGAACAGAGTGCCCAGAGAGGTGGCAGATGCTCCAACCATTGAAACATTCAAGATCAGGTTGGAGGGGGTTCTGAGAAACATGATCTAATTGAAGATGTCCCTGCTCATTGCAGAGGGGTGGGACTAGGTGACCTCTAAAGGTCCCTTCCAACCCGAACTATTCTATGATTCTACAACAAGACTGAAAGACAATACTACACACATATATATCTGCAAAATCTATGTGTCGCCCTGCTTGCACTGTGCCTGATCTGCATGTAAGTATACTGCAATACCTATTAATATTTATTCAAACCGTAATTGTCCAGTGTCCACCTGTGAAGGACCATGAGGCAATCCCATCTCAGATGGCACTTATGTTTGCACACAGTTAATCTTTAGAGGGCATTTTTTATTCCTAACAACTGCATTCACAGAATGTTTTGATAAAGCCTGATGTCTAGCCAGTAAATAATTTTTGTTGATCCTGTACACGGTAACTTGAAAAGGATGTTATTTTAAACGAGTTCCAGAACACATATAATACTTTTGTAAAAGTGGATTTTGCAGCCATCTCAGGGAATTGAGGTGCACAAAATCTACTAAACTAGATTGTATGCAAGGACAAAAAATGTTTGAGGCATATACTACAATTATGCTTTCTGTTTCCTTGCAGATACCTTTACAGCTAAATAAAATAAAACCACGTTATAGATATGATATATTCTTTGTTCACTAAATAAATGTAGTTTACTACACTTAGTACATAAGTATAGGTTTACTATAGCAAATATAGGGTTTATCACATGGACGCCCAAGTTGCAAAGAATGTTTTACACTGAGTGTGTTTCTAAATTAACTTTGTTATCCTGGGACAGACGATGGGTCTACACACCAGTGGCACTCTGATTGTTTTGATTCATGTTATCTTGTTAATTTCTTGTCCTCTGTAAACCAGATTCTGTATTGGTATATGCTATATCCTACAAATAAAGAAGTCATTTTTCATATTGCTTAGCACTGTATATTAAGTAAGCAATTTTTAAATTCAGCCACTGAGCTGAAAAATGGGTTTAAAAAAAGCAGTAGAATAAATGTTTTCATTCAATTAGACACTTCTTTTCTCCAGAAAAATAAAAAAATATTTTCAAAGAAAAACAGTAAAAATGAAAATAAAAAATTTCCTGTTATTCATTAAATCTGTGGGACTGTGACAGTCCTTTTCTTGTTTCCTGAGTAGCCTACTTGCAGAGATTGTGGAAAACTAGAATTCAGTTCTCTTCTTTGGAAGAAGACATTCAACAGACACTCTCCAGACACTAAAAAAATGAAGTGAATCCTTCTTGTCACTATTGCGTCACACACTTGAACAACCATTGACAGTTTGATTAAGATCCTTGTTCTGAACCCAGCAGAGTGTATTCCATTTGCTTGCTAAAAATCTATTGGCTGTCAATACCAATAAGTTAGAAAATTTCCTTTTTTTATACAGGTATGTAAAATAATTACTTTGATTTTTTAAGCCAGAATCAGAAAGTAGGACCGATTTCCTTGCTCAGTGATTAAGATATTTGTGTGCAAAGTAGCATCCTGTCTTTTTCTGACCTTATCATGCAGAGGCTGAATTTTTTTTTCCTGCATAGTGTAAGATAAATGGATACAACTTTCCTTAAACTAAGGAAAGAGTATGTATCTCCAGCATCAGCACAGCTAAGTGATATACTTATCTAATACAACAGTACCAGGACACTGGTTGAGGAGTGGATAAGTACTAATGTTTTTTGCTCCTTTTGACCAAAAAAAAAAAAAGTCCATCCAGATGTTTTTTTTCAAATTCATGAATGGTTTAACTGTATTACTGGCAAGGAAACTACTGACAAATAAAGTGATCCCTGCCCTGCTATAAATGCAAAACCTCAGTGTGTTTCTACTCAGAAAACAGCTCTGTAAAATCTGCATTATGAGGCTCTGTATTTATTGTCTCTCAGGAGCTGCAGAGAAAGTTTTCTTAGGTATTTCCTAAGTTTCAGTCCTGGAAACTATGAGAGCTGCTTTGATTTCTTTCTAACTTATACATTAACACAAGTATTAAGGACTCTGTCAAACCAGGTCTACTGGGAATGCCTTCTTGTCTTCAATTTTTGCCTCTAGTTTAAACTTCTCTAAGCAGGGAAGTATAAAACTGAGGGGAAAATAGGGTCCTGCAGCTGAAACTTTGTTCAGATCCACTGATGATGTGGGAGCTAAAACAAAATATGACTCGTTTTTCTATAGCCATTTGGCTCTGCAATGTTTCACTGCAGACCAAAAGCTCATTTTTGTCACTAACATATTCAGCTGTAAATGATTATAAACAGGTATACTAGGTTTTAAAAGAAACATTTTCTGATTGCTTCAGTATGCAGATTCATAGATCAAATACTGGTCTGAAAGAAAGTTATCTGGAAACCTAGTGACACAAGAAGTAGAATACCAATACAAATATTTTTATTAGTGTTTTATAGATCATAAATGCATCATATTTTTGAGTCATCTGTGTATGCTATGATTTCATGTTGAACTTCTTCCATATAACTCAAGGGTCCTTTAAGGCCCATTAGACAGTCACAAGTCTAGTCTTAATCACAGCAGTGCTAAACAAAACATAGGGACTGCATTAGAGCCCAGACACAACCCGTGAGGAACATCTCATGTAGAGGATAATGTCGAGGCACTAAGGTGCCTGCCATGATATACAACAATGAGTTGAGAAATGTGATTTCTTCCTTTCACATCACAGAACACAAAGAATTAAAGCCCAGAACAAGAAAATGAGAAGGAGCTTAGCTAGGAACACAGAGAGTACAAGTGTGAAAGGGGAATACTAAGGTGATGAAAGGATGGGATGAGAATGAGAATTCACCAGTAAGGGAAAGTTATTATACCTGACCAGATCCAGAAGGTTTAGGAGACTGAACAGGATAGCTGGACTGGAGAGGCAGAGCAAACTATTGAAATCAAGGTGGAAAAAATTCCCAATAAGTGTATAGTGGCAAAATGTGCTTTTACAAGAATATTTACATATCTCTATGCAGTGAGAAATCAGAAGTAAGGCTTGAGGTTTAGTCTGACTGAAAAGCCCTGATATAAGTGGCTGAAATTAATTATCACTGTTTCTCCTTAGAGGTCACTAGGTCTTGTCACTAGATCTTGCTATGGGAAGAAAGTGGATTCACAAAAATGCCAGAGTCTAAAAAGTCTTATGTTCTATTTTTTTTTTTTTTTACATTTTAAGTCAATAGAACAGGATGTATCATGGATCTAGGATCCACCAAAGCATCTGCTTAAGCATCAGACTTCTCTGAAGGGAGTGTAAATGCTCTCATGTTTGAATAAAAGCACCTGCTAAAGCACTTTGTTTGAGAAAAATCTGGTTTGCTTTTCTTTCTTTCTCCTCTCCATTTTCCAGTTTCCCAAAGTTATTACATTTGTTATCTCCATTATCAACAGTTGTTAAAACAGACACATAGGAATGGAATTTATCATGCTCTCCATTCCCTACAAGAATTAAACAACACATAATACTTTGCTTTTTTTCCAGGGACTTTTTCATTGTGATATCAACATTAAATCATTGAACTAATAGATATGCAAACTAAAGTGAAATTGGATGATAAACACGTCATTTATCAAAGTTCAAACTTTGTATTAGGAACCTTTATATGTAAATTGTATGTTGGAAGCCAAAAGTGTAAGCTTCATCTGTTTTCTTAAGGGATTCTGCGCTCTGACAAGGTCGAAAGTGGAGAAAAATGAATACAGTAGATATTGGTATTTATGATCTCGTACATCTATTTTTATGCAAATATCAACTCAGTAACCATAAACAATCTTATAATTCTTTTCTCATTTATAACAACTTCTGGAAAATCTGATTCCACAGAATTTACTAAAACAAATTAATTGCAGTGCTATTAAATCCTAGAAATACGGCAAGCTATCTCTCTTTCCTGAGACTTGATACATCTAGACCATCCCCATTGGTCTAATTTTTTAAACCCTTCCCACGGCAGCGATTCCATAGCTTCCTACAGAATTTATTTCTGTTCTTACTTGTCTCTACCTGAATAGAAGTTTCATTAATGTACAGGGTAATCCTTCCTTGCTACAGAGTAAGCTATTATTTCTTGCCCTACTCAAAATGGGCATAGGGAATTACTGATGGTTTTCTTATTTGCCACTTCGGTCGTCACTAATCTTTCAGCTTTTTTTTATGAGTCAAGGTTTCATTCTTACTACCTTTCTTGTCCATTTATTGCTGCCTAACCATGGTCTCTGCTGAGGTAAGGCTAGATGGCCCAGTGACGACTGGACATGGCAAACCAAAAGGAGACAAGTGAGGGAGTTAGGAGACGTGTCAGAGAACAGTTAAAGAGGGTAACAAACTGGGGGTCACAAGGGAAAAAAAAAGATGAAGATGCAGAGTGTCTAGAGCTGAGCATGCTCTCAAATCTTTAACCTGGGACTTTGATCTGAAATCATCAACCAAAGTTCTGGGCTAATTTGCAGATTTTGTATTTTAATTCCTCGATTTCAACATCCAAGAAAAGCAGGCCTTCTAGTGTGGGAGATGGCTGAATCTCTTTGGGAGTAAACAGAAACTCAAGAGCAAGTGGTGACCTGCTCAGATTAAGACCTACTCTTGATCACAAGATCAAGATCAGAAGAAATTTACTGATATTGATTCTGATATGCATATGCAAAACTCAGAAACAAACAAGCAAGAAGCAGAGAGGTTTTTCTTAGTAGTATGGTCACTGACAAAGTTGTACAAATGAAGTGTTGTTACATAGCTGTAAATCACTTTCACAGCCAATCAAAGAATTATAGTGCCTGGACACAAGACATCCAATAAGTTACGTAAAGGCTGGCATAAGTGGAGAAAAGATAAACCACAAAGCATCCTTCAAGGTAACTGGAAGCCAGGTTGCTTTACATATTTAATGTTTATTTTGGCTTTTCAGGTGAGGTTTTTGAACGAAAACCAAACTGAATAAAAAATAGAAAGCAGTTCTTCCCAGCTGATCTTGCCTGGCTTATGACTGAAATGATTTTTAATGCTTAGGTTTCAGTTTTAGGAGATATTAATGGTAACAGACCTCTTGAAAGCACTGGTACTGGTGTATGTGAGTTTCCACAATAGAATTTCTATTAGTATTAAATTACAAGTACTCAGCTTTGCACTGACAGTAGAGCTCAGGTTTTATTTAGCCTGGGAAGATTTTGTCAGAAGTAAAAGTTAAAATTGTTCTACAAAATAAGAAGGCTGTTGAGCAAGAGCAAGATTTGAAAAAAATCAATTGTTGAAGACATGAAAGTTTTTTTTTAATCCCAGAAAGTGTAAAACCCTTTAAATCTTACGGGTACTAGGAAACAATACAGTCTGGCCTTATACATCATTAGAGAGTACCATTTTCTCTCATTTTGTGGTGTCGTAGACTTAGTTAAAAAAAAAATATTTTAACAGTAATTAAGAATCATAAAAATAATTTTTATGTGAGATTATCTCAGAAACTTTGAATTTTAAAATAACCAAATAATAACGTTCTACAGATATCTAAACTAATTTTGGTATTTTTGAGCCACAGAGAGCAACGTACTGAAACATCTGCAAATTTTTGCAGAAATATGCAAGTCACAGTGAACAGAAAGTACAAGTTTGAATATACAAGAACTCATAGAAATAATTTTTTCTTAGTAACAGAAAATTTACCTAACTTCTCTGACATTTCTTAGAGTCCTTGTCATAGTTTGTCCATAAGAAAAAGAAGCATATACTATATGAACCTTTAAAGCAGAAAATATACTCTGAAATTGCACAATTTGTTGAAAGTAAAGATTCTCAGCCCCTACATTTCTCCATTTCGGTGCTAAAACATAGTTTTCCCTTGTCATTTTTCTGTTCACTTTTTAATGGTATTAGGACCATGTCAACCTTCAGACATACAGAATTTTTGTTAATAAAAATTATTTACTTTAATATATGCCTCTTTTCAGTGTTTAACTATTTCAAGACAGATGTATTACCTTGAAATTTAATAAACTGTCCTTTGTGTATTATTACTTTTCTTCTCCAGAAAGCAGGTAATTAGAACTGCAGAAGACAATTTTACTGAGACTTGGATAAATTAGCCGTGGTCACATTTTGCATTGTTATTCAGTAAAGAACAATTTATGTGTCCTTTGTAAAGGAAACCTCCCTAACATTTTAGTGAAGTTCTGGGCTTTTTGTAAAAACTTTTGATGCCAGATATCATGATTCTTTGTAGAATAGTCTCACGTATTGACTGTTTATGCTTATAGGCTTTCCAAATTACCAAGTAAAACACATTAACTTGACTAGAAATGAGCAAAATTTAGATTAAATGCACCTGACTTCAAACCTCAGGTGAGTGAAGAATATGCACAGTCAGCTCCTTTTGCACACCTGATGAGCGATAACTCATTAAGGTACAATTACTTTTGACTGTGCGGGAAGACCTGAGGGAATTCTTTCAAGCGGTATCTGGCAGTAGCTATCAGCATATGTCTTTAATTTCATAATTAGTTTGAAAGAAACTAAAAATTTTATACGTTAACCTTGAGCATAAGGAAACTTGTAGAAGCAATTCAGGAGTGGAAGTGGAATATTACTATTTTTACCAAAGATAATATATTTAGAGATTCGTGAAGTATAGCTGGTCTTTTCCCTTTTCCGTACAGCTCTCTATAAAAACACTCACTTGTTTCAAAATACGCAGATCATACTGCAGAGTTCAATGATGCACTGTTTGGAAGTAATAGAAAATACCACTAGTACTATATGTGTTAAATTTTAAAGAGGTTACCTTATAATTGCGTTCAGCTCTTCTCAACATAAAAAGGACATGGATCTGTTGGAGAGAGTCCAGAGGAGAGCCACAAAGATGGTCAGAGGGCTGGAGCACCTCCCACATGAGGGCAGGCTGAGAGAATCAGGTTGTTCAGCCTGGAGAAAAGAAGGCTCCAGGGAGACCTTCTAGCAGCCTTTCAGTACTTAAAGGGGGCTACAGGAGAGATGGGGAGGGACTCTTTATCAGGAAGCATAGTGATAGGATGAGAGTAACGGTTTGAAGCTGAAAGAATGTAGATTTAGATTAGATATTAGGAAGAAATATTTTCCTGTGAGGATGGTGAGGCACCGGCACAGGTTGCCCAGAGAAGCTGTGGATGCCCCATCCCTGGAGGTGTTCAAGGCCAGGCTGGATGAGGCTTTGAGCAACCTGATCTAGTGGAAGGTGTCCCTGCCCATGGCAGAGGGGTTGGAACTTGATGATTTTTTAAGGTCCCAACCCAAGCCATTCTAAGATTCTGTGATAAAGCCATAACTTTATAATTTCAGTATAAAGTTTCTTAGAATGCACATTAAATATTCAGTGGAATCTGAAAAGTGACCAAAGGTATCTGTCATGGGTTAAGCAGAGCAGAGTTAATTTTTTTTTCCTTTTCCCTTCTCTTCATAAACAGTTAGCAAGAAGCTATGTTTTGGATTCCTGCTCAGGAGAGAATTGATAAGAGAAGAACGTTTATAGTTATTGCTAGGATGTTGCTATTTGTTCTCAAGGACATACATTCAGCCTTTTGGGGGGGAAGAGACAGTCTGGCTTCTAG
>WKFP01014084.1:965562-981655 GCA_011057875.1 Pterocles orientalis
GGCCGAGCCTTTTTCGGGGGGGGGCAGCATAATTGTGTATCACCTATTCTCTCCCTCCTTCGGGGCCACTGGCTGGGAGTGGGCTAGGCCTTTGGTCATCAGGTGGGGAGGAGCATTATCACTGTGTATCACATTGCATCTTTGTATATAGTATTATTTCTGATATTATTGTAGTTTAGTAATTAAATTGTCCTTATCTCAACCCACGAGTCCTCTTTGCCATTTACCTCTTTAATTCTCTCCCCTATCATTGGGTGGGGGCCGGGACTGTGTGAGCGGGTGTGTGTGTGGTTTGGCCCCCAGCCAAGGGCCAACCCATCACAGTATCCCTGACCCAAAGCTCAGATTGAAGCTTGTCAGATTGTCAGATTTTTCCAATTATTTTAAAAGTTCTCATTTATGGTAAATGTGATGGGGCCCAGAGGTACTGATTGTTTGTTTGAGATCTCTGTGTTGTGCTCTTGCAAATTTACTTGGTGTAATATGTTTTTTTATAGTGGGATAACTCCCAGTTGTTAAAAGGGTGAAATAGTCTCATATTAAGATGTTTCTCACTGTTTTTCCCATAAAAGCATGCAGTTGTGCAATGGCAAAAGGGTTAAAATTGAGGAGAAAATAGGTTTGGATTCAACGTGGGGAAAAAAAATTAGAATCCATACTTCCTGAGTGAGGTGGGTGTTTTATGTTGGTTTATGTTTATGTTATGAACACAAATAATGTTCTTTTTTCACCCTTGATCTTGTTCCTGACTTGGTCCTGAATCTTGGTCCTCCAGTAATACATTATCAAGTTCTGGGGGATTTAATTTATCATTTATCGTCCACGTAGACCCTGCTGTACAAAAGATTTCAGTCATTAATGATGACTTTTTTTTTTTAAGTTGGGTGCTGGCAATAAGTGGTTTCTAAACTTGATAACTTGATTTAGTCAGATCACATTCAGCTCCTACATTCTTTGTGACTTTCACTGCATACTTCATGCCAGACTGAAACTGTAGAGCCAGATAAACTCAGTGTAGGTCCTGCTGGGAATTTGAGATGAGTAAGAAGATACTGGTATGTCTGCCAGATTTATGGTTGGGGTTCACTTCAGGGAAATGATTATATTGCAGCCAGGGTAGTCCATCTAGGCTTCCAACAGTCTGTGGTTGCATAAATACTCCACATAAAGCCATCTCCCAGTGTTTTCCAGTGGACAAATTCTGTCATGTTATTTCATGCAGTGTCACTAAAAATGATGAGTCTACTGTGAAAACAAAATTTCACGTCAAGGAAGATTGAAACACACCAGTGCTCAGCATACAACATTTAGAGCACAAATTTAATAAAATCAAAATTGCATTACTGGAATTATAAACTTTTGGAAAATTAGAAATCTATTCCTTGTAAGGCAAAATGAGGTCTAGCCAATCTTATCCTTAATAAAAAAGGAATGTTTTACTCTGAAAAAAAGGACTGGTTAAAAATTTTCCGAGATTTTTTTTGGAGGAAACACCAATTTGATAAAGTTTTCTCTAATCAAGACATATGCATGTGATAAAAATACTTTTGGTAAAAAATAAGATTAATAATGATATTGTGCATATTTAATTTATTTTTGCCATTGTTTCATGTCTAACATTTATTTTATATTTTATTACATAGCTATTTGCTGTAAATTAACAATCAGAAAGAAATCTTTCAGATTATAAAAAGTATTGTAGGTGAACGCAAAATCCACTGGCTTCAGGATGTGTTTTGGAGGTGGATTAGTGTATATCTTGGTACAGAGCAATATTTTTTTTACTCTGGAACTCAATAATTCAACTCATTTTTTTGACTACTCTGTAAAAATAGATTAGCAGTACACACAGAGACACATTGCATATATGGTTTCCTTACTGTAGGAGTTAAGAAGCTAATCATGGGCTTCTAACGCACAAATTTACATCTGAACTGATTACTGTAGGCTCCTTTTCTTGTTGGTGGAGCACAATAGGGAGTTTATGGAAACAGTCTGCTGTATACTAAGATGGCTCAACTGAAATGCCCTAAAATTATCTATTTTTCACCACAGACTGCAAAGAGATCTTAGGGAACGTATGGCCAAAATAAGACATTTACACTAATTTAACTGCAAATGTCTGTAGTTTATAGATAATCTTCTATATTCTATAAGGAAATTGTTTTTCACTGTGTTTCAAATGTACCAGTCTTGGTGTGAAATATGTATTAAACATGTGATGTCTTAAAAGTGAATTAAATCTGGATTTTAAAGGTAAATTAATATAGAAATTTTATTTTAAAAGCACGTACTTCAAAAAAATTGATAGAAACTTTGCAAGATCTAAACATATGCATGAATGAGAAAGGAAATATATATAGAGGGAAATGTGAAAGCATGGAAGAAATATTCAGACTATACATATGCACAGATGAAGGAATCATATCTATCTAAATATAAACTCATATATATATCTAGTGTACATATATCCTTCATAACCATTGATCTTTGCCAAATCTGTTTATACTAGCCATTTGTTTCAGTCTGTATGAACTACGCAGTAACTGTTATTAAATATAACTCTAAATTTAATAGGGTACTTTTTGTAGAATAATTACATTCCAAATGTTTATTGAAAACATGTATGGTTTATGGAGTTTTGATGATTCTTTTGGAAAACTGTATCTGTTAAGTTTCAATTAATAAAAACAGCCATTGGATTTTCATATACATTGCTGCCAAGCTCCATACTAGAACCATAGAATATCGTATAACATCAGGTTGGAGGGACCTCAAGGATCATCTGGTCCAACCTTTCTAGACATATTAGATATATTCAGGCTGTGACAGATTCATGTCTTGTATTTTTTGCAGATGCAGGATATTGTTTATTTTCCTGTGACAAGGACGTGTTAAAATGGAATAGACAATTCAAGTAGGACAATAATTCCTATGTCAAATGATGATAATTTACAGCAGTGAATCAAATGGTGTTTTTTTCACAAGAAGAAATTCTATTTAATATATGCAGTATTTCTCATTAATTCTACCACAAGTTGTATACATATACTGAAAACAGACTATGACATGACTGTCCTACTTGCCATTCAATGCTACACTGCACTGCACTAAGCTACACCATGGGCAGATCTAAAAAATCATGCACTCAAAGTGCATTACCATCCAAACCTAGATGGAAAGGTACATCTGATATTCATCAAGACTGAAATTCAACTGATGACACAAACAAAGTGGAGGTTTGTTGCTCTTTAGCCACTAAAATCGCTTCTCGAATAAAACAAACAATGTGAAACATTCATTGCCACTTTAACAGAAGAAAATAGCTGATCAATTCTGCCTTCTTCATCTAAGATCACAGAATCATACAGTCATAGAATGGTTTGGGTTGGAACGGACATTAAAGATAATCTTGTTTCAACCCACCTTCTATGGGCAGGGACACCTCCCACTAGACCAGGTTGCTCAAAGCCTCATCCAGCCTGGCCTTGAACACCTCCAGGGACGGGGCATCCACAACTTCTCTGGACAACCTGTTCCAGTGCCTCACCACCCTCACAGGAAAAACTTTCTTCCTAATATCTAATCTGAGTCTGCCCTCTTTCAGCTTAAAACCATCACCCCTTGTCCTGTTGCTACACTCCCTGATCAAGAGTGTTTCCCCATCTCTCCTGTAGCCCCCTTTAAGTATTGGAAGGCTGCTAGAAGGTCTCCCAGAGCCTTCTCTTCTCCAGGCTGAACAACCCTGATTCTCTCAGCCTGCCCTCATATGGGCAGTGCTCCAGCCCTCTGACCATTTCTGTGGCTCTCCTCTGAACTCTCTTCAACAGGTCCAAGTCCTTCTTATGTTGGGGGGCCCCAAGAGCCGAACCCAGTACTCCAGGTGCGGTGTCATGCGAGCAGAGTAGAGGGGGAGAATCACCTCCCTCAACCTGCTGGTCATGCTTCTTTTGATGCAGCCCAGGACACGATTGGCTTTCTGGGCTGCAAGTACACATTGCCAGCTTATGTTGAGCTTCTCATCAATCAACACCCCAAGTCCTTTTATTCCGGGCTGCTTTCTGTCCATTCTCCACCCAGTCTGTATTTGTGTTTGGGGTTGTCACAACCCACGTGCAGGACCTTACACTTGGCCTTGTTGAATTTCACGAGGTTTGCACGGGCCCACCTCTCAAGCCTGTCAAGGTCCCTCTGGATAGCATCCCTTCCCTCCAGCGTGTCCACCACACAGCTTGGTGTCATCGGCAAACTTGCTGAGGGTCACTCCATCCCACTGTCCATGTCTCCCACAAAGATGTTAAACAACACCAGTCCCACTATTGACCCCTGAGTAACACCACTCATCACTGGTCTCCACTTGGACATCGAGCTGTGGATATCTTACAACTGCTGTTTCCAGATACACTTTCTAAACTTTGAAGACCTTTTCTAATTTTTCTGTACATTTAACTGCTTTTTCAAGTGTATGAAGAGATAGAAACAAAATAACTAAAAAAAACCCAAATGTAAAGTTGCACAGTGTTTACTAGGATATTTGTGTCTTTTAATTTGAATTGCAACATTTAAGTAGATTCTTTAGAGAGAGAATGCTGGTCTGACAGATAGTCTGGCCTGGTTAGTGAAACACTCTTTAATACAATTAGTAATTAGTATTACAGGGAATTGCTTAATTACAGGAGAATTTAATTCAAGAAATGGGTTGGAGAAGAAATTTTTACTGATAGAGTATTCCTTGGTATTCCTAAATTTTGCTGTTGAGATTTCTTCATCAGATAATTCTCTAGTGAAGCATGTGATTCTTTCAAAATAAAAACAAATATAATGTACAAAATAAACTTATTATTTCTACTTATAATAGCTTATAATCAATTATTTATGTACTAAAAAGGTATTTCAGATGTAATTCAAACTTAAGTGTAAGGGAAAGATTAAAAAAAAAAAAGTCAGGTAATATTATCAAATATGGTGTAAAGCTTTAGAAATCCAGGAAGCCAGCAAGGTAAGTAAACTGGGCAAAGACAGTCAAAGATTTAAATGCAGAGAAGGTTTGTAATTTCTCTAAAGCAAACATGCACAAATGGTCTGGAGTTACCACTCCAAGCAAGATGGACAGAACTGAGAGGAGGGGTCCAGGCATAACTCATGAATCATCTCAAAAAGGATCTTAGGAGTGAATAAAGAACGCTACACATGAGAGATCAGGGAGTTCAGTGAAACGATTCATTATGGAGGAACAAAAGCTAACAGCAAGTGTTTCTTTAGTCATATTAAATGAGAACCAGAAAACAAACAAAAAAGATCATAGATCACAAGATTGGTAAAGTTTAAAACAGTTTTGATAAGATCCAGTAATAATCTTTCAGTCTTTGTGTCCAATAAGAGCGCTGCTGTACGATACATGAGACAAAGAAAGATGATTGACAGAAATTAAGATGGAAAATTGATATAAAACAATAAAACCTCCAAACATTTTGAAGTTTCTGGTGGCTTGGCTCCAGTAAGGAGCTGAGCACCCACACAGACACTTGCTCACTCCAGCTCCTCAGTGCCTGGGGGAGAAAATAAGAACAAGAGAGAGAAAACTTGTGGGTCAAATAAAGACAGTGAATTCATCCACCAGTCACAAGCAAAACAAACTCAACTTGCAGAATTTAAGTTAATTTATTGCCAATTAACATAACCTAAACATTTAATTACTGATGCAGCCACAGGAAAAGAAGAAAGTCAAACATTTAAACATTGCAATCTTTGCAGCTCTTCCGTGTCCTGATACCAAAACCTTGCCATTTATACCCTATGTATATATACAAATATATATAATATAGGTCGTGTATATATACATACACAACAGTGATCCCAAAAAAAGGAGATATTTCTCTGTTTTTTTTTCCTGTTGCATTTATTTTTTATTTCTAATAAAATGAATTTGACATACACTGGAAAGAAAAATTCCAACCACTCTTGTGCAATATCTTCATCAAAGTCTTGTTTGCAAAATAAATTTAACTGTTGCTTTGCTTCAGATCCTTTTATAGGTTTGGCCTACAGAAGTTTTCTTACACCTAAAATAGCCAAGGGTGAATAGGTCAGTCCTTCAAACTCAATGAGCACGTTTAACATCTGAAGAGAAAAAGTCTATTAAAAATTCTTGAAGAAATTGGAGAAATCGTGGAGGTTAGTTGTTAGACAAGAGGGAATTCTGTTACATGTTCTCAAGTTCTGCAAACATTAAAGGAGGATCTAATAGCTCCTCTTTTACAGGGAGGCAGCTGAGGTAAGCTACTCAAGATAGATTTGCTGTTTACTTTTGGTAGACTTCAAGCCATGAGACCTATAAAAAGAATTATGATGTTTCAGCCATTTTAGTATCAACACAGTTGGTGTATCTATTACCTTAGCTTGTTTGATGGAAGTTTGAGGGTTTCTGTTACGAACTTCATCATATTTCAAACACCGGGTGAGCATACATCAAATGCATATTTTCCCCATCTGTGTATTTTCATTAGCAAGAGAAAGAGAACTCTATTTTCTGGTTCACCTACTGAAGAAACAAGATTTAACTAATGGGAAATGCTGCTAAATGGAAACAGAGTAACTAGACTTTTATGACTGTATAGATTTGATTTTCTTCTCTCTCAGAGACTCTGATTAGAACTACAAATTTATCCAGTCTTCCTTTTTCATCTCATGTCATAACACTCTAACATGATTTGACAAATGCTCTGAAATTTGTATGTCTAGCAGAGCACTTGGTTTCAAGAAAGAGCTACGCTGAAGGATTTAGCAAAACTAGTCAAATAAATTATTACATTTTTACTTCAAGATAATTTGTTAGAAAATACATTTGCCTCCAAATATCAACTTATAAAGATAGCTGTTTAAGTCGATTGTTATATTTGATTATTTATTTCATGAAGGTTTAAGAAAAAAGCACTTGCTTTTTACAGAGGAAATCCCTTCAGTCATTCAGGTGTCTCCTGTTGAAATCACTACCTACATTTAAAGAAAAAATTTTGTACAATAATATAGACAGTGTGAACTGAACAGAAAAAAGTAACATTTTGGAAGTCAATGGCCCAGATGTCATCTAGATAATAAGTCAAGGGAACAGCCAGAATCTGAGGTCCTCATGCATGATATCAATAGGACTGGTTTAATTCATATAAATAAAATAACTTTAAAGTATGAGTGTATTTTGGAAACTCACATTAAAATCTGTGTTCAATGAAGTGGATTTGCCTTCTATAAAAATGTTTTATTTTTTCTTGTTACTAATAGGAAAAATTGCGTTTGAAAGTCATAGTGTTCTCTAAATCCTTAAGTTTATAAAACATGCTTGAAATTCTCATTCTTCATCCAACCTCTTGCTTTAATAGCATTGTAGGAAGCTTAATAAATAAAAGCTACTTTTAATTTATTCTTGTTGCATTTTGTTTGGATTGTGAGGAGGAAATGCTACATAAAACTAATTACCCCAATAAAAGCAAAACTGTAAATGCGTCAAATACAATGTAGAAGGCCATTAATATGGGGAAGTTTTTCTGGTTATGCCATCAATCTGTCTGTCTGGTCAACATCCATATGACCAAAATACAACTTTTGATTTGCTTGCTTTGCTGTTTCCTACTTCATAATCTCTTTAAGTTGTAGCCTTTCTTTTCAACTCATTGTAAAAAAAAATATGCAAACTTTTTTTATACACTGTGTATATGTTATTATACTGTCCTGTTCAGTGACCTTAAGAAACCAAGTCCTGAATGGCTAATATCCTTATGCTTCTTCTGTCTGAATCTTTCTACTCTCTCCCTTTTCTTCTCCCTAGTACATAAAACATATACTGCAAGGACTAATCAGTCTTTGGCACATAACTAGAAGACCTGAGGCCTTCTCATTCTCTAATTATTGTCTCTGGTCCAGTAAACCTGTTAAAAACCTCACTTACTGTATCAAATCATTAGGCTAAAATTTTTGAAGTAGAAAATTAACTAATGATATCACATGTTTTATAGGCCACCTGTTCACGAATGACAATAAAAACTGAGCTTCAAAGGAAGAGTAATTACATTTACTGGTCTTTCTTTTTGGATTTACTACTTACTGAGTCTATGAAAATTGATATTTTGAAGTGTCTTTAAGGGAGCAAGTACAAAATAGAAGAAATTATTATTTCTTTGCAACAAGGGTACTATTCTTTGAACGTTTTTCAGCAACTAGTTCTTTTGAATTCATAAAATAGTTACAAAAATAGCGAAGGCAAAGAAATCAAGCCACTCTAATAATAGTGGAGTGAATTCTACCACATTTACTCATACAAAGTGATATTTTTTTAACTAATTAAATTGAAACTAAGCATTGTTTCTACCCAGATGGCCCTCCACATGAGGAAGGGAGATCAAGTACAGCCCTAGACAGAAAGACTGTTCACTGCTCGCATCAGTCACTGGTACTTCCCTTGAGATCTGGATGGGATTACACAAGGGAGGGAGTGTTCCCCTGTGTGACTAACATTTGTAATCTGGCCCAGTTCCACTTTGACTAAGCAAATGGAGTCACTGCGTATTAACGAGGCCTAAAATGTCCCAGGATCGTTATTCAGGAAGTGTATGCAAGAAGCATTCAAATAGCTAATCCTGAATAATTGCTCAATTTGAGCTCAGTGACTCAACTCCTTTGCTCTTTATGTTCAGCCAAATATGGTTGACCCCAGATACATTCCCTCCTCCTTTGACTATGCTATTACTAGTATTTACTTGCTGGTGTTGCCACATATCTCTCTCCTGACATTTTTCCTTAGCATAAAGCAGTACTGTGAGTGTGGAACAAAAAGATATTGCCACTTTCGTTTTTGGCCTTCATTGGTTTGAGTGGAAGGCAGGTCACCTTCAAGCCCTAGCACAAGGAGGGACCTTCTTTCTGGCCACCGCCAGATGTGTCTGTAACATCAAGCAGGTGAATTGCAGAAAGAGAAACTCAGAAAAAAAATCAGAAAGTCAGTTCAGTGCTATGGCAACGGTAGGAACGCATGGATAAAAAATTTTAAAAATCTTATTAGGCTTAATTCATCCAGCAGAGACACCTGCAAAATGTATACTTTAGTCTCATTTAAATCTTCAAAGTAAAGCTTAAAGATCTGAATAATGCTTATTCCTGGTAGTGGTTCCCTGAATAGAGGAAAACTGCATGAGACAAAGTAGTGTAAACTGAATGACATCTCTCAATAGCCTGCATCTAAGCCTAGCTAAAC
Organism: Pterocles orientalis; assembly: GCA_011057875.1. Classification (NCBI taxonomy): domain Eukaryota; kingdom Metazoa; phylum Chordata; class Aves; order Pterocliformes; family Pteroclidae; genus Pterocles; species Pterocles orientalis. The sequence continues at coordinate 974,807 of WKFP01014084.1, forward strand.
AACCCACATTCCTGTTATACACGTATATATGAAAATACAAGCTGTTTTTCTCTCAGTCTCTTGTAACAGATACAGTTGTTTAAAGTGCAGCTTGTTACAGGAAACATTTTCTAGCTCTTCTTTTATTTACAGAAGCTTCTCAGACATTACAAATAATAAATAAAAAAGGTGAATAGTCTGAAAGTTGATCTACACCTACAAGTTATGAGTGCTGCTTTTATGATCTATTATTTTTCACCCATTTTGAAGACTTTCATTAAGGAAAACACATCTGTCAGAGACAAAAATGCTACATTTTACACTTATATTTCTACATATACAGATAATAAAGCTGTTTTGTCAAAAACTGATGAAAAAATGTGGTCATGTAACCTCTCAAACAAAAAGTTGAAATACAATTAGATGTGTTTAGATTCAGTGTCCTTGTCTTGTCTTGAATTCATGAGCAGTAGGCTGAGTTAGGCTAGATCTAATTCAGGTGCAGACACAAAAAACAAGTCCCAAGTGATGTGCCTGGGTTGCAGTGACAAAGAAATGTTGTGGAACATATTTTCCAGACCTAATGTTGGAGGTATTTATATTGCTTCCTCAACAGGTCATCTTTGGAGTGTCAATCTTAAGGTCAGTGCTTTTGTAGTCACTGTTAATAATTGGAACATAATTTTCTCTTTTTTTTTGTTTTCTCCAGATTATTTCATTCTAGATAAATTCTTATGGTATTTGGCTTGTTTCAGATTATTTTTTCACCTACCCCACTCATCTGTTTCCAGGAATATTTGGGATGATTTCTGCAACTTAATAATTAAAAGAAAAGCAGACCTATAGAGAACATGTTGTAAAATCCTATGCAGCACCATAAAAATAGTATGTTTTTCATCTTCATAATTTATTTGTATTTACAAGGGAAAAGGTTAAATATTTTATCTATTTTATGAGTAGATGAGTAGTCTGAAAACATTTAATAACACTGCTGACTAACTGGCTTGGGTAACTGAAGGCAATTAAACCTATTGCCAACAGTTCCATGCATGGTCAAGCTTTGTTGACCAGAGCAGATGAATCATTAACAATCTAAGGAATTCAGCAAAAATGAAAGCATCTGGTAACTGATTCCTGGCTGATCTACAGTTTCTACTGAGTCTGTGGGCTTATTTTGCAGATATAACCCACTTTCACTGTAGTATATCATAAGAATGAGGAGTATCACTTGTACCTTAGTACCCATATAGTATGCTTAAGGTCTGCATTACGTACATCAAGTTATACTGGATAATTACACTACTTTATACAAAGCCAACAATGGGGTTAACCTTACCTAAAGTCCACCTTTATATAACAGAACGGGTAATATATATTATTCACTGTCTCAATATGTAATAGTACTATGTCTGCAATCTAGTAACGTGTGTCCTCAAAGACCCAATGCTTCCTGTCTTTTAGGGCATACCACATTATATTTCCCCCACACAAAGTGCAGCTGCAGCTAAAGCAACCCGTTAGCATGTCCTGGAGACTTGACCAAAGAGTAAGGCTTGGAGCTGAAATAAACAAAGTTTTCGTCTCTTTTAACAGACCAAGTTTTTCTAGGTGTTTCTCATTATTTGTCCAGCTGCTAGATTCTGAGCCTTGGTCCCAGTCCACTGCGACAAAGATCAAGGGAGGCAGCTTTTCTCTCAGTCAGTAGAGATTCCTGCTGTCCTGTCAACTCACCAAAGAATGGTAGTCACTACAAAATCAAAGTCTTTGACAATCATATCACCTGTGACAAGTACTGAATTTCCTGCTCCTTGCTGTATACTCTAGTCTATGGCACCAGGGTAGAGGTTTCTCCTTAAGAGATGTCGCTGAATGACTATAATATCTACTTGTCCCTTCTCTTTTAACTTTTCTTGTGAAAGATTCATACCTCATTCAGAACGTTATTCAAGATCAGGACACTATATGTAGTTCCCCCCCAAAAAAATACCAAAATATCGATGCTGTATTCACTTTTGATCATCAGCATTTCATATGCACTTTTTGCTAGGGTATTTTTTTAGAGTAGACCAGCTAGCTTCAGTCTGAAGTCTTCTTCCAACAGAACACGACATTTATCCCTAGTCTCATGTGAAAAAAAAACATAAGGGAAGATGTAATCCTACTTTTCTTTATGTAGTTTGAACTAAACCTAGCTAAAATTCCTAAATATACATTAAAAATAATAATGTATCCCATAAATGGAACAAACGAGATTGCCATTTTCTTTCTCTTATATGGCAATGCTGGTTGCTAGCAAATTCACCAAGGAATGAGAAAACAAGAGTTTTGAGTTAAGGTCCCTGTCTGAGTTATGTCAGGAACTGAAGAAGGAAAGGACTGCAAGATCCAATTGACAAAGAAAATAAGACTGAAGAAGGTGTATGCTTGTGTAGTCTATTCACAATGTGATCTTGCCTCAAACACTAGGTCAAATTCCATTATTGTTACTAAAGAATTGATTATACAAGAAAATAGAGTGAAAAGTGGAAGCCAGTGCCCTGGCTTTACCGAGATGCAACTGTTCCCAAATCATACAATTTCCTCTTCATGGTCATTATTGCCTAAACTATTCCTCTTTGTTCCAGCTTATGGAACTTGATTTTATTTCTATTCAAGATAAAGTCTTACAAGAAAGTAAGATAATTTTCACAGTTGTGATGCAAGGAACAATGGCTACTGTCTGAGAAAGATTTTTAGGCTCAGTAAAAGAAAAAAGGTTTACTTGAAACTGAATATTCCATTTAAAAATAATCCTGAACATGAAACTAAAAAGGGTCTTTGCTATGTATAAACAAGGCTATGGCTATTTAAGGAATATATTCTTCACATTTACCTGACTCTTGAGTTCAATTAATGTCAGTGATATAAAAAAAAACCACTAACAAGTGGCATTTTCCTTTCATAGTGTGGTACGTGTTCTGAAACTTTAAAGCCAAAGCATGCTCTTGTTACTTATGAAAATGAGCAAAGGAAAGCCTAGGATGAGTATCAAGAAGCATTTCGGCAGTTAGGAAACCATGCTCTTCCCTGCCATATGTTGTGCTTTTCAAGAGAGCAGGCCTAAAAAGAATCCAATATGTAAATGAAAGGACAATATCACTCCTTGGGTATGTTTCTTGTGGTAGGGATGTGTAATTGGGCAAGTGCTGCCCACTCAACACACCATCACTTAGGGTTGAAAGATGCCAAACTTTTGGATGAGCTTTGGAGAATATGCTCTCTATTCCCTGTTCCATACATACATCTCTGCTACAGTGCCACACAGCAGATACTGCTGGATGATACCAAGCCTGGAATGTTGCCCATTCTTCTTGGATAGTTTAAGAAGCTGCACGTGTTAGGTGTTGTACTTGATAAAAAAATCCAGCAATAAGAACTAAGCAGTGCAATGTCCACCTTCCAGGTCAGAGCTTTTGGTGAAGTTGGTAGGAACCTAAGGGGAAAATTGGATGCCATAAAATGAGATCTGAAATAGTATTGCTTCTGAGCTGGGAATGCCCTGGGGCTGGAAGCTGAAAAATCCACTTTGCTTGAGCTTGAGATGCTCGACTAAAGGCTTCAGGAAACAATCCTTCTCCATTTGGGATCATCATCAGGCAATACTTCCAAAATGAAGCAAGACTCTCCTCTTAAAAATATGGTTGATCAGAACTGTGACATTTTCCACATGTTATGTGTACTTATGTCACTAACATTAGCTAGGGATGGGAGACTAACATTGTCCACAAGATAAAGGAGTTCAGACACAGAGCATTGAGCTGAGCATCTACAATTACTCTAGTTTCACAAACAACAAAAAAGTGTGTTGAATGACCAAAAAAACCCATGATATAACTTCATGCTCTACTGCAGTCATCAACAGAGGATTTTTTTCTGTAGAGAAAATGTATAGTCTATCAGAAGACCCAGAAAGTGTCTATACATTAATTTTGAGGATTTTGTTCAACCAGAGCATGAGCAATTAAAAAAAGGGATGCAGAGTCAGAGGTTTATTTCAATACAGGTTTGATCTTTACAGTATTTTTTTCTGAAGTTCAGATGTTTCTCCTTGCTAGAGAGTCAAACTGCCAGTAATGTATTGAGGCACTCAAAATATATTTACAGTCTATTTTAGCAAAACTTTGTGTTTTGTGGTAGATCCTTTTTTAAAGCAATTTCATTATAAAAGAAGTTCCCTGTTTGAGAACGGACCGGAATTTGTTTTGTAGGAGTCTACATTATTTGTTTTTCTTTTGGCAATTAGTGCATTTCAAAGTGTATCACAACAGCCAAAAATTACAGCTGAGTATTTGTTAGAACAAATCCTTCTCATGCAAGAGGACAACAAGCCCATATGATATCAATCAAATTCCCATTTCTTTCAAAGCCCAGACAAACAAACAAACAAACAAACACACAGGACAGTCTTTGATTGTTCACAGTGTTATAGAATAGTCTTTATTGAAATATTAAATTATCCAAATTAAAAATCAATGGCTTTAATGATCTGATGATCAGTCTAGAAGAAGTAAATACTGAATGACAATATATAGCATGTACAAGAAACGGACTGTAAGGGATAGAAAAGTAACTTCTGTATGAGAGGAATACAGTTATTTGGAGAAACCCTTCCATGGGACAATATTATGTTTTGATCTACCTGGCCACAGACAGTGGTCAAAAAGCACAAGAACTGTGCATGATCAGCCACATTAGGAAACAATCTCCTAAGGAAAAAGATGTTTCTGTCCCTGCCCCCTCATCACCAGAACACATCAGCCAAGTAAGTTGTGTTTAGTCCCTTCGAAACCACACCACCACATAACTCTGAAACGCTCTAGCAACATCTAATACTTCCAACACTCTGTTAACTTTATTATAGTGGTATGCCACTAAATTGGACTTAACGATATAGCCTTGGAATAGATTGCAATGTTTAGGGAATCTGACATATAACAAGAGAAAGAAATGGCACTTTGCCAAGGATGCCAAGAGAAGAAAAATGTAAAGTGACAGCAGAAAGGTACAAAAGTTAAGTTTATAGTACGGCTGCCTGCCTACTGCACACTGTTATTTTTATTCTTAAGTACTTTGCCAGTACATAAACATTTATATATACTTTGACTTACGACAGCAGTGAAAACTGTGAACTAAACTGTGGCAACTGTTGGACTGGCACAGTGCTACCTACCATGACACTCAAAATTCTGTGGTGAATTTGTAAGGTCATTGAAACACCAGGAACAACTCTAAGCCATTAAAAGAGGAATCTTATGTTCTTGCGCTAATAATAACAATCCAACAGTTTTTCTTTGGTGTCCTTTCCTTATTTATAAAGAAGAACTGGTTTACCAGGACAATAATAGATCCTGAAATAGCCAACTGCCTCATATAACTATTCAGTCTGGTGTTGCTGCTCAGATGAGACTGTGAGAAAGGGTTAAATAACTGAGAAACAATTTTAAAAAAACCCTGCAAATTTACTCTTGGAGCAAGTGTGGATTCAAATGCAAGTTATCCTGGCCACAGACAGTTTTCGTTTACCAGTATAATCACAATGCTTATTTTTATCCCCTATCCCAGAGATGGAAAGAGTTATTCTTTTCCAAGGGAGTGCAATGGAATTTTACCTTTGGGTCAGGAAATCAGCTGAAAGAATTAGAAGGAAACAGAGCTGCCTGTCCCTACTTTTAAACATGCTCCTTATTCTTATGAAGTACTAAATGCACTGAAATGGTTTACTTGGTGGCCCATGTAGGATTGTCCTATGTCTTTTTCCAAGGACTCCTCTATGTCACTGACTTAATACACTCACCTATGGTCTACTGTGCCTTTATACAGGAGTCAAAGGGGACAGAAGAGAATCTTCTGAAACTCAGACAAATGTCTGAAAATGTAAGTATTGGAAAGATGTCAAATTGGAATATTGGTTTTTCCTTTCACAGAGGTTGAGAAAAAAAGTGGGGTTTGGACTGAGCATAAAAGGAATAAAAAGAGACACAGTAATTTATTTCAGTGGTAGGATGTGACTTCCTCTAGGGTAAGTATCTTTCCAAATTTCCATTTATTTTGGGGTTAGTGCCTACTTTCTCCAACAATGGCTCTTCACCTCTGCCTTGCCTTGCCTTGCTTGCCTTGCCTTGCCTTGCCACTGGCCTGTCCATCGCACAGTTTCTCCAATCAAATACTAATTTTGGTAACATTCTGGTAACAAATGGCTACAGATTTCACTTCTTAAAAATCCTGGGTTTTCCCCCTTGCTTTTCCATGGAGATTAAGTTAGAAAACCATCCATTAAAATAAATGGTATTTATATTCCCTGAACTGGAATGAATACAGCTCAGATTTGTCCTGATAGCTATAATCAGAATGTAGTCCAAATTCCATTGCTATCTCTAGTATTTTTGGCAGAACAAAGACTGAATTAGAGACAAAAAACAGGATGCCATCAGACACATAAATGTTTTTCTTTTTCTGAATGTGTTCATTTAGCCAGAGATACCTAATCAGTGCAGTATAACTGGTGAAATGCAGTGTTTACATAACAGAAATGACACGAGTCACACTGTGTGTATATATATATATATACTGTATTTATGCAATAAAATGGGTTGTCTCTATACGAGCAATTCCAAGATGCTGCATCTCACAGAATCACAGAATCACAGAATCACAGAATCACAGAATGTTAAGGATTGGAAGGGACCTCGAAAGATCATCTAGTCCAATCCCCCTGCCGGAGCAGGAACACCTAGATCAGATTGCACAGGAACGCATCCAGGTGGGCTTTGAATGTCTCCAGAGAAGGAGACTCCACAACCTCTCTGGGCAGCCTGTTCCAGTGCTCTGTCA
>WKFP01014084.1:989200-1022763 GCA_011057875.1 Pterocles orientalis
TTTTTTTTTTTTTTTCCAAATGTATGTATCAAAATCAGGAAGCCATCAGGAGAGTCTGTACAACTGAGGAACACTGTGAAAGGAAGTAGTTAAACCAAAACGTTTCATTGTGGATTATTACTTAGAGCATCTGCCTAAAATTTAACTGACCACTGAGTATGGGATATATAAACAAAATCAACAAGAAAATGCCAGAAGCAGAGCTTGGTAATCACCCAAGAATTCTATGGGCACTTTAAAGGATGAGATAACTGAAATGCTAATAGTAATGTGTAACGTCTTGCAAGGATTGCCATGACATACTATGACTGGAAATTGGCAATGTCTTTAAACTTTAAGAATGACTCTAGGGCAGTTCTGAAGGATACAGTCCTCCAAGTCTGACATTTGCTCTTACCAAATTACTAGAAACACTAATAAAGAAAAGAATCTGTGTATACCTTTTCATATAGTCTGCTTAGGAAGTGTCAACGTGGCTTTTACAAAAGGATGTACTGTCTTTGAAACCTAATAGAATGCCTTAAAAGAGTCAACAAAAGCATGGGAAGAAAGACGTTTTGCTGATACAGTTCTACTTGGATTTCCAAAGGCTTTTCACAAAGCCTCTCAGCATTAGTATCTAAGGAAACAAAGAGCAAAGCATAAGAAAGAATGTCCTTGCAGAGATAAATAATTTTCTAAAAAGACAGAAAACATGAGAAGCTTTACATGAGCTGGCAAAGTACTCTTGGAACCCAGAAAGCCAACCATATCCTGGGCTTCAGCAAGAGAAGTGTGACCAGCTGGTCAAGGGAGGCGATTCTCCCCCTCTGCTCTGCTCTTATGACACCCCACCTGGAGTACTGTGTCCAGTTCTGTGACCCCCAGCATAAGGACATGGACCTGTTGGAGTGGGTCCAGAGGAGAGCCACAAAGATGATCAGAGGGCTGGAGCACCTCCCATATGAGGCCAGGCTGAGAGAGTTGGGGTTGTTCAGCCTGGAGAAGAGAAGGCTCCAGGGAGACCTTATAGTGATGTTCCAGTACTTAAAGGGGGCTACAGGAGAGATGGGGAGGAACTCTTTATCAGGAAGTGTAGTGATAAGATGAGGGGTAACAGCTTTAAACCGAAAGAGGGTAGACTTAGATTAGATATTAGGAAGAAGTATTTTCCTGTGAGGGTGGTGAGGCACTGGCACAGGTTGCCCAGGGAAGCTGTGGATGCCCCATCCCTGGAGGTGTTCAAGGCCAGGCTGGATGAGGCTTTGAGCAACCTGGTCTAGTGGGAGGTGTCCCTGCCACAGCAGGGGGGTTGGAACTTGTTGATCTTTATGGTCCCTTCCAAACCATTCTATGATCATATGATTCTATGAGACTGAAATACACAGCCAGCTCTTGCAAAAGAGGGACACCAGTGCAGTTGCACTGGGAGCTGTACTGTGACCTGTGATGTTTATCTTACAAATAACTGACCTAAACTAGGGGGTGATCAGTAAGGTGAGAAAGTCTGCAAAGGTTGTTAAACCTTTGTCATGAAATCTTTAGCTCAAAGTGTAGTAGAACTCAAAAAAAAACAAGCAGTATTAGGAATTACTGGGAAGGGACTAGAGAACAAAACAGAAAACTGTATACATTTATCTTGAAAACTGTATATCTAATCTCCATATCTCCAAAATTATATTAATACAACTGAAAAGGTGCAGAGAAGGTGAACAAGGGTGTTCAGTAGTGTGGAATGGTTTCTGTAAGTATTCTAGGACCTTTTCCTTCTGGAAAAGCTTTGTCTTGGAAGGTACAGCGGAAGTCTACACAACCATCAATGTCAGGGAGGAAGTTAGGGATAGACTATTAACTGTCCTTGAGGATAAAACCAAGGTAGTATACGCAAAGTTAGGAGGGATCAAGTGTAAAACAAACAAATAACAAAGAATGTGCTACTTCCTGCAGTGGATAGCAGATTTGTAGAACTCCTCTCCAAAGGACAGTGTGCATACTAAAAATTTATGGGACTGACTGGAAACCTTAATGGAAAAAAAAATCACTGAGGATGACTAAATTACATCTACCTTAGAAAATGCACTGAGCTGAAAACAGCTACAAGCTGGGAGAGGATATGGAGAAGGTTTCATACACAGTTGCCTTGTTCTTACTCTTGCCTAGGTTTCAGCTTATGTCCATTGCTGGAGGCAGAATACTGGGTCAGACGAGTAGTTCTGATCTGATACCATCATTTTTATGTTTCCTTGTTCACACCTATTTGCAAAATGGAATAATATAGATCTAATTCACAAAGAATGGCAGAGTGATGGACAAAGATGCAGCGAAGCTATGAATGGCAGTGATGAGTATTCATGTGACAGCACTGACATCAGTTTTTGTCACGGGAGGTCCAGCCCTTTATCTCCCCTAGAATGGTCTGCAGCTGAATGAAGGAAAATTTGGGCAAGTTTCTGACAGCTTTTTTTTAATCATGTGAATTCTTAGGAGCAAATTCCTCAATTGTCACTGTTGGTATCTATCAATGAAAAATTTCACATTAGGTTAGTTTTAAGTGTGTTTAATTCATAGAATCATAGAATCATTAAGGTTGGAAAAGACCTCAAGGATCGTCAAGTCCAACCATCAACTCACATCACCTAACTCACTAAACCATGTCCCTAAGCACAGATTTCTTGAACACCTGCAGGGATGGTGACTCCACCACTTCCCTGGGAAGCCTGTTCCAGTGCCTGATCACTCTTTCAGTGAGGAAAATTTTTCTAATATCCAGCCTAAACCTCCACTGGCACAACTTAAGGCCATTTCCTCTTGTCCCATCACTTGTTACTTTAGAGAAAAGGCCAGCACCTACCTCACTACAACCTCCTTTCAGGTAGTTGTAGAGAGTGATGAGATCTCCTCTCAATCAAATGAATGTAAAAATGATAGTTTTCCTTATTGCTTGTATACTGAATTTCATGTGCTTCTTGGTTTAATTGCATTGTAATCGCATTAGCCAACATTATCATTTCTGCTCTCTGATAAACAAACAATTTGGTAGCAGAGAACATAAAAATACAATTAATTGACTCAAACCTCATAAAGGTTTAATGTCTTGAATGTTTTTCTTCATTTTCATTTCCTGACAATCTAGGCAGTCCAGTGGATCAGGCACCTTGACTAGTGTTCTGATAAGTTCAGAAAGGGTAGACATATAAGGTCTTACTTGAAAACTCTCCACTGTTTTATCGTATAATTTAAATGTCTTTTGCTTCCATCATTCCATTTTACAGGGTCTTTTGTTTTCTGTCTCTAACAGTGGGAGAGGAGGGAAGGACATGGAGCGAAACGAAGACTCAAAGGCAATGGAAATACCTTTCTTATTTTTTCCATTATCTTTAATAAAAGCACCACAAACATTAATTCAGTGACAGAAATTGTTACTAACTCTTTCAGAATGCTACTGTACTTGCTTTTTAAAATGAGGTATGGAAGATGTTTGGATGCATGTATTCATACAGGTCTCCTTTTTAAAAACAAAGTGTTTGGGGCCCTTTTTCACCATTTTATTACCTCTTCAGGAGTATATGAAAGTTGTACAAAAAGGCAGACTCAGTAATTTGTTGTTAACAAGGCATTACATTCATGCTTTTCTTTTTCAACTTTATGTTACTTTTCTGGATGTAGAGAACTACAAGAGGCAGTCTTACCCATGACTGTTTAGTGGCCATAAAATGTTCTTTTCTTGGCTTTTTTGTAGCAAATATACTAGTAACATAAAGCTCTATCTAAAACCAAAGTTAACTCTGAGTCTGATCAGAATTAACAATTTATTTATTTATTTATTTATTTGCACATTTTTAACTGTGGCAATTGTACCTCTTCTATAAGAATTTGTGGTTATTTGGCTCCTGTTTTGCATCACTTAGTGGATCCTCTGGCCTAACATTAAATGTCAGGAAACAGCTATGAAAGCTGTGGAATGGGCTTGACTTGTAACTGTGTCTCTGGAGTACAAACCATTATGATACATAAATGAGAAAAGAAATATCAGCAACACGGACTCTGAGACGGCTGCCTTGTTACTTCTCTTGCCTCATCCGTGAATTACAACCTGGACTGTATTATAAACTCACTGAAGAGCATTTCTAAACCAGACTGTATAACTTATCCTACTTCCATGTGTGCGGCAAGAAGAGTCGGGAGTCACGTTCTTTTACGTTTTGTAACTCAACAATCTTTATGGGTCCCCTTCAACTTGAGATATTCTATGATTCTATAACTATGTTTTTCATTTGAAAAATTAATCTGAGACTGGATGGTTTTCAAAAATATATACTTTGTTTCATTAAAATACATGAGTTTGATACAGAATTTGCAGGGAGAGATTATTCACCCACATCATGCAAGATATGAGATTGCAACTGTATGAAAGGTACAAACCAACCAGTCAAGTTCTCCTGTCCCTGCTGTGATCACCTTCAGGCTGTAATCTGCAACTAAAAGGCAGTAGGAGTTGGAGTTGAGAATACATCTTTTATAATGGTGACATCTAATTATTAAATTTATGACATATCAAGTCCTCTCAGCAGAACTGCCTTTTAAAAAATTCTTAATTAAATCTAGCTACCAGGAAGGTAATCAAATGAGATACCAAGATATATGCTTGTAAAAGTCTACATTGATAGATTTTGTTTACTTATGGAATATTTGAGTTTTACTTTAAATTGTTAAAGAATACCCATGATGTTCAGTGTTTAAAAGTGGTCTTTTTTTAGAAGCTATTACTTGCATAAAGTCTGAGCAGTAAGGAAAGGAAAGAGAAACAAAGTGTTTAATAATAGAAGGCTTGTTATACTCGATGTTATATGCAGACCTCCTTGGATTAAATGTAGGGAGCTATTTACGGTTTGCAGCCATCAGCTCCTTCAGCCTCATCTGTTCTTCTAGGGCTATATAAAAATCAGAAACATTTAACTGTCTCATTCTGTTGGGTTGGGGTTTTTATGGGGTTTTTTTTGCCTTTTTTTGACTAAAAATAATCAGCTTTGGTTTTGAAGACCAGTTGGAACCATAACAGATGAATCTGTGACTCTTTTAAAGGCCTATTTGCATCTTTCTATTGCTTTTTTGTACTGATTCTTCCCCATTATGACTGATTTGGAGTTATTTGGTTGTACTTACACAGGGGTTTACAGTTTTTCTGAATAAACTATTACATATTTACCTTTCTCCTACACACTATATCAGAGGATATTTGAGAATTTGAAAAGTCTGTGTTTTGATTGATTTCTTGCAAATTTCATGTTAGTTTTAGTTATAATTTAAAAAGCAACAAACCACAAAAAGCACAAATAGAAAACCCCTTGTCTACAGGAAAAAAAAAGAAAGAAAGACAACAAATATTATGTTAGACTTAGAACTGATATTCAATATCCATAAACTTTAATCTATTTACCAATAAAAACATATCAGAATATATATTTGAGTAGCAAGACAGATTTTCCTATTCTAAGTAGTTCTAAGATTCTAAAAAAAAGCTACAGTATTAGAGTCCAAGGATTTCTGGAAAAAAAATTAATACCATTGAGTAAGTATGGATTTAGATGCTTGCATTATTTAAGAAAAATATGTGAATAAACATCTGCAACAGTGTGCAAAATAGAATTTCAACACGTGATAGCTTTTTCTACAAACTGGTAAACTGTGTCCATGCTTGTCTAAATGGAACAGGTTCAGGAAAACCATTATTAAACTCCATTATAAATTTCTCAAGAAAATGTAGGGTATATTCTCTACCGGTTAGCTAGGTTCTTTCTATAGCAAATGAGTAGAGAGGGAGTAATGCACTCCAGAAAGCAATTCACCCTGTCTCTAAAGTAAGGCAAATTGCTTTCTGGACACAGTTGTCTTTTTCCATTGGCTAAAGGAGGTGTACTTTGCATATACTAAAATGTTGCGATTTCTTTTTAAATCCCTCACTGATGCATTTTCCTTATTTTAATTATCATGCTGCACACAAATTGCAGCCAATCAGTTTACGTTAATCTCTGCCTCTACTGTATTCACCATGTATAGCTTTTGTCAGTTACTCTAATTATTGATTGGCATACGTCACCCTGAAGGACCTCACAAGCAGCTGAAATTAGAGTCTGTGGTTCCTTTCCTGATTTTGAAGCCTTTTACAAAGCACACAGTATATGGCCAATTTATCTGCTTCTTTGCAGCTATGTAAAGCTTGAGCACATACCAGTAATTTTTTGGAAAATGTGTTCACTGTTAAACACATTAGTCTAATTTAGCCAACAGTGCCATGTGAGTCTATAGCACTGACTGTTTCTGAGCGAAGCTAACTACGCCTTGTGACTTTTTGTGTCTGGAGTATGCTCTTCACTCTTGCTCAGCATGCTAGTTTTTCTCCCTCCTTCAGCTCCCTGAAACTACTATTTCCCGTTCACCTTTTCAAGAATGGCTCTACTTCCTGGGCCATCTATCTTAGTTCATTCTACACAATAAGAAATGCACAGAAAATAAATGTGTACTGTATAGAAACATGCATAATAACATCTTTACAAAGTGCATCTTTCCTCCTTTTGTAGCGTATTTCTGTCTATATCTTGAAACATCTGAATGAGTTCATAAAAGTTTTTGTGTGGAATGAGCACATTTACTTTTTATTTACACTCATGACCAACATAGAATATGAAATAAAGGAATTCAAGATCCATATAATGCTTATTTGCATGACCTCAGAGATCTTCACTTTCTCTCTTCTCCAGTACTTTTACCAATCCCAGCTCCATTTTGTACAGACTTCCCCAAGTAGCATAAAGAGAGTGGTTTTTTGGAGTTGGTTAGCTAAAACACATAAATCATACATGCTTCTGAGACTTCCCTCCAGACATTCACCCAGGGAGCATTCAGTTTTGCTGGGGGAAGTAATTTGAATGGATAGCTGATCAAGTCAAGTCGAGAGATCCTTTCTGAGTCTCTGATGACATCATACTAAATTAGGGGACCTCAGAGAGATCCTGGCCTGAGTTTAAAGTCTGGGGTTCTTGTGAGGTTTTGGGGGATAAGACAAGGATGAAGTCATCAGACGAGTTCTCATTTCAAACTTTTAGCTGAGGAAAACTGCTTTTAAGAATACAGCTTATTTCTCAAGGTCTAATCCTGCTGGGGATGATGTTACATCCCTTAAAACACAACAGCAACAACAAAATTCACTAAATAAATCATTCAGCTTTATTGGTTTTAGAGGACTTACCTAAAGTGTCAGCTTTGGGCATATCAGGTAGTTGCACAAGATTTCAGAAAAAGAGGAAAAGAAAAGCCATCCACAGCCCTGACCTCTCTCCTGCCTCCTTCTGCTCCTTTCCCATCCCAAATGAAGGGAACAGATCTGCCTCTATTGCTGAAAGAGTTTCTAACCACCCTGCTTTGCCTTCAGCACTAGCGGGGTATGTGATGTGACCCTGAAGCCAGTGAGGCAATTCTGATCTGGCAACAGCACATTGATGTCATGCAGCATCCTGATGAAGGAGACTGATACTAGCCTAGGGATAAGCGTGTGGTATAGACACACGGTTACATTTCCATATGTCTGCCAAGAGCATGACTTTTTTTTTCATTTTTGTGTTAAATCATATCACTTCATAAGCACTGAAATGGAATGCCAATATGTTTATAAGTTTTAACTCTCTTCATTGTATTAGGCAATGTCTAGACAAAAAAAAAAAAACCCACCAACAAGACACAAAGCACCCCACAGCCCAACCAAAACCCCCTCTTTAACAGTGGCTAGTTTTGAAAGTTCAGTGATATTTTTAACAAAAGTAGAAGACCTCACAGCTTTTTTGTGGGTAGCACTATTAGTGGGCTTCCACTAACTGATAGCAAGTAAAGTTGTGCTATTGCAGCTTCTAAAGGCATGAGTTTCTGAATTAATTATAGCGACTATAACTCAGCAAGTTTAAAATTAGGCACATAAATATACTTGCTGCAACTGCCATATATTTAGATCTATAGGAGTTAAAAAAGCAGAGCAGCTGAATGAAGCAATACTATATGATCTTCTATATTGAGAGAGGGTGAAGAGATGGGATGATAAAAATGCATCTGAAATACAATATTACAGGAGAAATATATATAGGACATATTACTAATGCACACATACCAGTGCTGGAAAAACAAAACTTGAACTGAAAAGAAATCTCCGATAAATAACTCTGTTGGTGTCATGACCATGGGAAAAGACTATGTAGAATAAGGAGGCAAATCCAGTACATACTCAAAGCATATTGGCTCAGATGTTATTAGTATTTAACTAGTGATAGGCTCACTGGAGAAAATCTCAATTTCCTGGTAGTCCAGCTTTCAACTTTTGATGCCTCTGAGAAAAGGGAACATCTTTAGCAGAATAAGAGCATTAGTGAAACTAATCAGGCTTGTTTTATTAGAAGAGTGTTTCCATCTGTAACAGCAACATTTGTATCCATGCTACAAATATTCAATATTTCATGGATTCACATTAAAGCCCAAAGTAACGTAAAGGAGAAAAAAAAAAAAGTAAAAAAAAATATTAAAAAATGGGTGGGTTTGCCCTGTGTAAAATTCAGTACCTAGTAAAACATCCAATGTTTGCACATGAATGAACAGTATGACAGAGAAAGAACAAATCCTTCTTACCGAATTAAAAATATTTGCTCTTTTTTTTTTCTCCTGAACACCAAGATTTTGAAAAGAGGCTAGGAACTGGGATCAGTCAGGAGCTCCTTAGGGCCATCTGCTTTTCTGTTAGCACAGCCCACAGCTGCTCTAGCCATACCCAGTCCTGTTCTCTAAGGAAGCATGCATCAGCTGTGAGATAACAAACAGGCCAATGTACACCCTCATCTATCCCAATATAAAGAACAAGGAACTGGCTGGCTGCCTAAAATATCTTTGCAGAGAAAAGAACATGGAGAATTTTTGCCTGTAGATCTGGCCATGGTAAATAAATACTCTCTGAAAGAAGACAGGAGTAAAAGAAGGCACTGCATGACACTGAGGTTTAGACAATACAGTCTGCACAATGTTCATTGCAGTAGCATAAGATAGCCACAATTCTTTACTTTCAAGAACACGGAATAATAAAACACGCACAGCCTACACCTTACTCAGTCAATACCACCCTCACTCTGTACTTGCTGATATTTGCAAAGATTTAGGATTAAACTGGAGATTTGTTTTTGAAAGAGCATTTGGTTCACATACCATTGAAAACTGGAAGGTTTTGTAGTGAGACAAAATCTTATAGAGTAGGGATGACATTGGTCCTCATCATTTCTTCAAACCAAAGATGATTTTGAAACATTTGCTTATGTTTATTGCTGGTTTTCCCTATAAATGGTCCCTTTGAGCAATTATATTTCTTTAGCCTCTCCTGAGCACAGTATTACATGTGGCCATGTATAATGCAGCACTGTTTGCCTAACCTCTCCCAGTCTGCTTCTGTTGCATTTTTACTGGAAAGCTTCCAAAAATCTTAGTTAGAAACTGTTCACAATGAGATCAACAGAACACTTGAGCTTTGTTGGAGTACTGGTTGGGAAACATGCGTGAATAGTATTCCCTGTATAAAAACATGTTAAATACAAAACTCAATAAAACAAAATTCATTATTATAGAAGAACAAAGTCACTCAGCTGAGATCTCAAAGGTTACAATATCACACAAGCAGTGAAGCTACCCATGTCCTGAGTACAAAAGAAACCACAACATGTTGGCAATGAGTAACTCTTGGGTCGCAAATTTCCGAAGAACATTCAAACGACAGAAAACTGTGCACAGATGAACATATTGAAGAAGTACACAGAATAAGTCACTGTTATAGGAAAAAATTAAAAAAGAAAATTTATTAATTAAAATGTATGGTATGGATTCTGACTGATCATTCAACCAAATGCTAGAGAACAAGATATTGAACCAAAGGTTGGACTAGAATTATTGAATGTTATATAAAATTTGATGGAGCTCAAACTGCAATTAAAAATAACAGATGATGGCTTATTAATCACTTAATGAGCTGTTCGGCCACTTAAAAAATATCCATATTTACCCTTCCACGGACAATCACCACAGTTTGTAGACACCCTTGACAAATTACAAGCTATCCATCAGAAAAGGAGAGATTGTATCTTCCAATTTAATTTAGCCATCTAAAAGTTAAGCATCTGACGTAGTCTTATGTGGGTTCAGAGACCCCTCAGTACACTGAAACAGGTGTCCTAGAAAGGCCATCTATGGTGTATTAAGACAGGTATCTAAGATACAAAAAAATAAGTGGAGATGCTGATGGAGATTATATGGTTAACTTAGATGGGACAGCTAACTTTAATGTGTTCAGAATAAAATAATGAATGAAACCCATCTGAATATTTGACCTCTCAGTGCCTCTACTGAGTTCCTGAATGCAAGGTGTTGTCATCTTTCACCGGAATGCAATAAATAGAATACTTCAGAGGCCACTGCTGTGAGTTTGCCATTATCTGTGCTGATTAACACACAGAATCAGTTCCTGCTTACTCATGTAATCACAATTCAAATACAAATAAAGGATTGATTTCCCGCCAGGGATATAGTTTTCTAATACTACAAGCCAAGAAAACAAGCTCATCATCTTCTTGAGAGCTTAGAAAAGTAAGAAACCATCTAAAGGGTTTTGTACATTTTGCTTTGAAAACAATGGAAAAAGGAGGAAATCTGTCCAAAAGACCAATATAGTAGTCTAGACAGGAAATATCTAGGGCATGAACCATTATTTTGGCCCTTGATAAAGTAAAAAATCTGAATTGTTGCGATACTAAGCATATTTAATGTGAGTGATCTGGCAATTGCACCCGAAGAGTAGCAACATTTAGACTAGTGTGAAATCACTGATTCTTAAAGATGAAGCATGAATTAGGTGTGAAGAAATGAGTTTGAGAAACTCTCTTTGATGTTGTTGGAGCTAGGATTTCCCCTGTGAGTGGAAGCCATACCACATTATAACAGAAGCAATATATATCTGCTTCCACTCATTTTACATAGGTGTGAACTGATTAGTCGGATGCATCAATGTTTTCTAGGAAAAAATGTATGCTCAGCATTATGGATTTGTTTTGTAAATATGCATTCATCTTGTTAAGACATAAATTGAAGGTTTCGCATTTTAAAAGTGCATCCATTTGAAATAGTTTTCTATCTGAGAATTTCCTTTGAGTTTCTTAGAAATTCAAGATGTTTTTAAAAGCTGGAAATTGAAACAAAACATTTGGTTTTCACTAAACAGAATGTTTTAACGCATTTAAAATTCATCTTTTACTGTGTTGCTTTGTTAGAAATTTCAAAAAAAAAAAAAGGTTTCTCTTCCAGAAAAAAAGTGTTAAAAGTTTGAAATTGACAACAAACCTCTGAAATCTTTTTTTCCCATTTTTTTCTTTTTCCCAAAGTTATACCAGATATAAAGCATCAGCAAAGTCTGGTTTATTATAGAGACATAAGATTTGTTTACCCTTTTTTCTTTATTCTCCTTTTACGTACTGAATGAAATTGCAGCTAGAAATATATATATATATTTTTGTATACGTGGAAGTGGAACAGGAGCTACAGAAAGCCCCAAAAGACACCCTTTAAAAATATTTTCGCTTAATTCTGTGAGCATCATTATGCACTGCTTATTTCACGGTTAATGAATCCTACTTACATAGGACCAAAATATATTTTCCGAGGAAAGGTCACAGTGAAAGCAGTTTCTAAATCTAGATTTTGCAGTTAACGATTAATTGGCCAGAAAGTTCTAAGAAAACACCCATGTCCTGTGTGCATGTGCATACATCCATGCAAATAATAGCCCTGCAACAGCTTAATTGAAGGCCCAGAAAGTGGGTATGCTTTTCATGCCAGCAGATGTGTAACTGTAACCACAGCTGAGCTGTCCCTCAGTTGAGCCCTGCCTAACACAGTGTGTCCCTCGGTGACTCTGCTGCTCCTCTGCCCACCAGCAGCACAACTGACAGCCCCAGTTAGGAGAGGACTCAGTATCTCCCAGCACAGTGGCGTATTTCTTTTAAGCCACGGCACATAATTAGTGGTTCCATATTCATTGATACTCAATCTATGCACTGAAAAGCAATGGAAATCTGATCTAGGTCTGGTGTGATCGTTTCTCAGTTGTGGCATGCATTGTGCCAGAGCACACCGTATGGTGCTTGGGCTGCATTTGTGTAGCTGCATGAGAACAGATGATACTTGATCTGATCCTGAGTCTGCCAGGACAAAATCATCCTATCAAAATATTTTGAACAAATTTGAAGCAGGAGTATGAACTTGCACCAGTTCTGTATTTAGTGGCGTGTGGCTTCAGCTCTTTCAATCAATTACTAGAAGCTTTAACATTGTCTTAATCTTCTGTGAGAGGTTGTTTAATCCTTTGGAAAAGTGGAGTTTCTGATGCTGAGTTTCATACAACAAAAAGAGCAGTAAGATGTTTTCATTGTTGAAGGGGAAAAGGAGAGAATACTTTTACTGGGTCAGCTAAGTTACATTTTCATCCAAGGCAAAAATCAAAATTCTTATGACTAGATATATGTCCAAAATAAGAAAATCAGATTGGAAACCTAGACCTCATTTCTTAAATGTAAGGGCTTTCAGAACTATACCCAGATCTCCCAGAGACTAGGGAGAAATTTAGATTTTTACTCAGGTATATCTCCTTTTTTGTAGAGCTCTTAGGAAAAAAACAGATTAGCCTTTTCTTCTTTGCCTGCCATTTCTTGTTTTTTTAAAAATTTTTTTCCTACATCTTTACATTTCTGTGTCTTTGCTTCAGTAGGGACTGGAAAATGAGAACATGGAGGCCTGGAATCACACCTGCAGTCTGTGGACTTCCAGACCAAAGAAAAATTCTGATTTCTTCTAACTAATCCCTCAAACCCATAAAACTTTTGCTTAATTTCAAAGCATTTCAATCAGTGCTCAAAGAAGAATGAGAAATCATGTTGGATTTCATATCTTGCCTTGCAGAGGAACTCAGGGGCAGATCACACCCAGCTAGAACAGGAAATTAAAGCAGATGAAAACTCTACAGAGCATGTCTGTTTTAACCATATCCAAGTCATTAAAGGTTTTTGGGTTTTTTTACTTTCTACGCACACATACTAATTTCCTTCACTCCATTTCACTATTTTGGTGTTTGACTGTTTTATAGTAAAGCCCTTTTTAAGAGACGGAAACATCCATATAATCAGTTTCTGAAGTGGACGTAGCTGCCAAGCCCAGCTTCTGTTAGCTGCTGCTCATTTGTCTCCACTTTTTCCTCTTCTCTGTCTCGTTTATATTTTAATGAACTTGATTTTAGAATCTACATATTGCCATGAGTGACAGCAAGCTAAAGCTAGAATTACTTCTCAGGTCATGCATTAAAGAGTTTGGACCACAGAGCATGGTGGTTAATGTCTCTGAAATCTAATCCCACTTTTGTTCTGTCAAGTCTTGCATGGCTGACAGCAACTCAGCAGTAACGAAAGGTCAACTTGGAAGTCAAATACTTACAACCTCGAAGTCTTATTTGTCTGGAGACCACGGAAGTCTTATTTCTTTCCTAATACTCAAACATGAGAAGGCCTATTCAAGAAATCACCTGCTTTACAAAAGACTTATATTCATTTCCCTGTAAAAATACAATTCTGGATTAAAATATAAATAAATTAAGTGGTCTCAGGAGGTAAGTTAAAACCAACAGCAAAAACTTTCGCCACTGTGAGCAGACACAGTCTTCCAGGATAATGCTCAATGGAGTTAGTGCAGTGCTCAACAGCTTCCCAATGGCTTGAGGTGAAGTCATTGAGTCTGGGTGATGCACACAATAGTAGCCTACATGCTTATTTTGCCTTAGAGAAATAATCATTCCTGCTCCGAACTGCGTTAACATGAAATTACAGCACTTTCAGTTGTTGGCTCCATTTTGCTAGCAAGTGTCTTTTGAGATGGAGTTGAGACTTCTTTCATTTCCCATGTTTTTTAGCCATTTGCTTGAAGAGAAATTGTAGGGTCAGAGAAACCTTAAAAAGAATATCCTGGGATGGGTATGTGCAAGAAACAGATGCAAGAGCCATCGTTTCACATTGCGCCCATATATACACACATAATTCACCTCCCAATGCAATTTAGGGCAATATTAGCTTTTCCAGGAACAAATCTGAAAATAGAAGATATCCTAGTTTGCGCCAACAGGTATTCAGGGGATTTTGATAGGTTTTGGACTTTGTTCTTTAATCTTGATGATTCATAAATGTCTGTGGAGATCTGAGGAGATAAAAAAAGAGGGATGCACATGTTTCTTCTGCTGATTACCCTGGAAACAGTATACATACATACAGACCTGAGGACAGACATTGCACAGTGGTTGTTCCTGTAAGGTCTTTCACAACAGGTCTATTTTCTCTGCAGTATATGGAAGTTGGCTTTAATTCCCAAGATTTATTACAAAAGGTTTTGTGTGTGCACTCAGGGTTTTTGGCAGAACATATTACTAAATAGCTTGAAATAAACAAATAGATAAAATTAATGGTCTTGTATTTTGCTGTTACTCTTGTTTGCACAGAATACTCAAAGCAATATATCCTTTCCCACTTTCTTTTCATTTCTATTTCTTTCACACTATATTTTAAACCATGAGGGAGGGAGAGAATAGAAGTTTGAAAAGTTAAACAGCTGTACTAGAATCGGGATAATCCCATGGTTCATTTCAGTCTTTCTTTCAGAAAAAATATTAACACTATTTCTTTCCTCTTATGGCCGTTCAATTTGGAAATTATTTAATCTAATTATTATAAATGATCCTGTCAAATAGAGAAAATCATTCTGCCCCAAACAAATCATGATGGTATTACAGCTTCTTAATTAGAACAAATCACTAGTCTCAATTAAAAATGAATGCCTGTATCAAGAATCAAAAAAGCTTTTATTCCTCACTCATCTTTACATTTGGGAAGACATCTGGTCTGTTTTAAATGCATTTTTAGTGCTAAAATGGGTGGAATCTTGTTGCTAAGGTCTTTAAGTTCTCAGTCTGAGAGTTTTTCACTGCAAGGCTCTGAGACAAGCCATGATCCTGTAACGAACTTCATGGGAGAAGACTCCTACAGAGGTGCCATTAAAGGAATGGGCAAGGGGCAGATATCCACAGGGTGGGTGCAAGGGTTTTGCCAAAATCAGAATGTTCTGTGTCCACTGCACTGCTCTGCAAGGAGGAGATCCTGCAGCTCTGCTCACCTCATGTGCTACAAGGCCACATAGAAGACAAATTGCTTTCAGTCAGTTCAGTGCAGAAGAGCCTTATGGGTTGCCAGAAGTACACCTCAAGCAATACGATTTTTTTTTTTTTTTTTTGCTCAGGACATAATTTGAATAAGGACATAATTTGAATAGAAGACTGTAGTAGAAGACTATAAGGAAAACTAAAGCATCAGAAAGACTCTTTTAACAGCTAAGAGCTTTAAGGTGGTGAAGAGATGCAACACAATCATATTAATATGGACTTGGAGGCATCTGACAGATGTGGACAATGAAGTGTTTTCCTGAAGAGTAAGACTAAGTTGAAGTGAAGATAACATGTGAAAACAACCTGACATTGTGTGAAGTGTGCTTTATAAGGAGAATAAGAAAATTACTCTGTGACAAAATTTATTTATGCCTCCTATAACAATAAAAAGTGAGGTAATAGGGGCAGAGGGGTCCTGCCTCTAACTGAATAGCAAAATATAGGGGTGGTACATTTGCAGGAGGAAGAACGAGTAGAAACAACAAGCCAAAGTCATGTAGTAGAAGATGATCAAATATAAAATTAAGGCAAAAGAAAGCAAACCCATACACTACATTTTTTTGGATAGAAAACTCTGATAAAAGGCTTAAAATTATGGGAATAGACCAGCTTGAAAGTGTGAGGATAGATACATACATACATACATACATACACACACAGGTAGGCATATGGAATGCCTCTGTTTTTTATTTTCAGTCATGAGGAAAACTGCTTCAGTGAAGAATTAATTAAGTCACTTTTTTCACAGGAAACTTTATGCGTGTAAAATGGAAGAGAATCATTTAGATAAAGAGAGATGCAAGAATGTTTATTTAATTAAAATAGATTAAATGTGTCATTTTATTCCTTCTGCTAGTACTGAAACATAGGGACTTTCCTAAATAAAACTTCATGGAAGCCTTCCCTTTGGGTAATCAGCGTCAATTACATGTCCTCATATAAATACACAAATGTTTACCACATATCATTCCCCTCAAAGATTTTAAACTAAATGGTTCTTCCACCAGAAACATCCACTCACTTATTCCTAGTCTGATCCTAAACTTCAGTAGTGAAGACTTTATGGCTGAAAGCAAAGAACACACTTAGTTACACAGGAAAGATGTACTATATCTATATTGTATTCTGAGTAACCAGAGAAAATGTTCTGCATAATGTAAACAACGGGCTAGAAATATGCAGGACCACACACACGAATAAAATGAACAGAATATTCCTTAATATTGTACATTGTATATACCTTTGTTCTAGGCCACACAGCTTGATCACTCATCTTTATAAGTGTCTCTGATCATCCAAAGGAGCCTGGACCAGCTACTTACAAGCCTTATTGCAATCAAGGAGGGAAGGTGGAAAGAAATATATGTAAGGAACTCTGGTCCTGAAATGTTAGATTAACTCATTCAGGGTTTGCATTTACTCTTACAGCCAAACATAATTTGAGAGTCATAGCTGTACTCTATCCAATTGAGCAGCAAGATTGGATTGTGCCTTCTAGGGTTTTGTTACTTTTTACAAACAGGTGAAAATTGGGAAGCCACCAGAAATTGAGGAAAAAAATATACAAATGCAAAATGAGACTTTAAAATATTAAGGTGGGTTCTTACATTTTCATGTATGTAAAAATCTCCTAGAAAATAGACTTTTTTAAAAAAAAAAGTGTTATGTATCTATTGCATCTATAATTGTTATATCGATGGCTGAAGTTCATCTTACCCTGAGAATGACAAGGTTTTGGGGATGTTTTGAAAATTGTGGGACAGTCAGTGGACCTCATTTGCCCTAACAAAGATCACGTATATATTTATAGCTCTATTTACATTTTGTTTCATAGCCATACCATGTCTATAAATTCTAAATGTTCAATGAAAAAGCAAAAAACTATGTACTGCCTCCTTTTACAGACAATTTATATCAGTATTTTTTAGGCAATTAACAACAATACATATCCACTATGATGATAAAAAAAAAGGTTTTTCTTATTGGCTGACACGTACTGGAGGTTATGATTTGATCCAGAATTAGAAATCATCAGCTCTGTTAAAATCTTTAATTAATTCTTTCTTGATGGAAATACCTGGATTTTATTTTAACTAGCTTCCTTTCTGATATATTCTAGCATAAAAAAATAATCTCCTTTCAAATTGTAGACTCAGTCTCTACCATGAATAGGTCCATTTTTCTCAAACGTTCAGTGGGCTCACAGTTGAGGAAGGAGCAAATTACTTTCTATGCTTTGCTTCTCAACATGGAAGCTGAGAGGGCCATAATCTGACCTCTTACTAAACTACGATTTAAGAAATGAATGAGCTATTTTCCAGGGCTTTCAGGTCCAAGGTCCATCTAACATGAAAGGAAGCTGAGTAGGGAGCGGTATTCGGACCACATACTGCGTGCAGCTGAGCCCCCTCCCTCTCCCAGAAGTCAGGCTCTGGAAACCTTATGTAGCAACTGATCTTAATCGGAAACACCCTCATATCCAGTGGCATTATATATGAATATGACCCAAGAGGCATTTAGCCTTGCATCTCACCTTTACAGCCACTGCACAAAAGAGCACAGAGATTACCCTGGCGAACATCTGCAAAACAGGCAGAAAAATGCGGGATAGGCATGACTTTGATTACAGCATCAGGCCCATTGGAAGAGTTAAAAACCAGGATGTACTGGCTAAGGAGAGACAGCAGGAAAATTCATGCACTGGCCCTGAAACTGCAGGAGTTTCTTTGCTCTTTGTCCATTCTCTGTGCTATATTTTTTTCCAGGTAAATAGTGTTACCTGCTTTAACAAATGCCACACAGTCAATTGCCACAACATCAAGCAGACCAATAGGTACGTTGTAACTATCTGTATGTTCTACAGATGTGCTCATAACCATTTGCAATACATTGCTTGCATTGTATCACAGATAGTAATCGTTTTTTAACCCTTCATAAACAACATATAAAAATAATATAAAGCAAGAGGGATTTTTTAATAATAAACATAATCAAAAACAGAACAAGATCAGAATGCAACTGTGAAGATATGCAATTTTTCCCATTCAGGGTAAGGATTCAGGGGCATCTCTGAAGCTTTCGGACAGCCAAGTAATCCAAAATGAACCACCAAAAGAAGCAACCCAAGCACTTAGTCTTAGATGGTTTCTTTGATCCCATCAGTCTCTGTTATTTTACTGTCCTGAAATTATCCCTCATCCTGAGCTTCACTTGAAGTAATTAGTTGAGTCTTATTGATTTCTTGATATAAATATTTTAATTTAGACACTGCAGACCTCAGCATATCAATTTTCAGACCCACTTAGATAAAACTCACACATTGCACTGAACTGGGGGTTGAGACCAGGGTTTGTGCTGGCACAATGATTCAGAGTCAGTGTTGCCATGTATGTGGTGAACCACAAAGCTGAGCTGTATTATGCTTCTCTTCTTTTTGATGTTTGATTACATAGTGCAGGACACATTGTGGTAGGTCTATGTGAGGAAGACTGTCAATGCGGAAAGAGCAAAAAAACCATCTTTACCCATGGTTCAGGATGTGTTCAGAAACCATTCCTAGGCATAATAGCATGTAACCCAAAGGGATACAGCTACTACCCAGCTACTATCAAGGAAAAAGAAAGAGCATCTAAAAAGCAGTCAGAATCCTTAAATGCAGTTGCATTCCAGTCCATGGAACCCAGTCACATAGGTCAGATCTTGGGGACTTATGGCCTCAGCCCAAGGGGTGAGGATCCCAGACTGGTGGTGCAGCACACAGAGTCCCTGCTGCCTTTGCAACCCTGAAGCGCAGATATAACTGTAAGAAAGGCTGTCAAATCTCATCCACTGACTGCTCAAGCCTTTCCTCAGGCTTTCTGGCAGTATGATACACTTTCACGGCAGGGTTAATAAATTTTCTGTCACTCATGAACCAAAATCTTATGTGTGCTTTCATAGAATCATAGAATCATAGAATCATAGAATGATTAGGGTTGAAAGGGACCTTAAAGATCATCAAGTTCCAACCCCCCTGCCATGGGCAGGGACACCTCCCACTAGACCAGGTTGCCCAAAGCCACATCCAGCCTGGCCTTGAACACTTCCAGGGATGGGGCATCCACAACTTCCCTGGGCAACCTGTTCCCGTGTCTTACCACCCTCATAGAGAAAAATTTCTTCCTAATGTCTAACCTAAATTTACCCTCTTTTAGCTTATACCCATTACCCCTTGTCCTCTCACTACACTTCCTGGCAAAGAGTGCCTCCCCATCTCTCCTGTAGCCCCCTTCAGGTACTGGAAGGCTGCTATCAAGTCCCCTCGGAGCCTTCTCTTCTCCAGGCTGAACAACCCCAACTCTCTCAGCCTGTCCTCATAGGGGAGGTTCTCCAGCCCTCTGATTAATTTTGTGGTTCTCCTCTGGACTCTCTCCAACAGGTCCATGTCTTTTTTATGTTGGGGGCCCCACATCTGAACACAGTACTCGAGGTGGGGTCTCACGAGAGCAGAGCAGAGGGGGAGAATCACCTCCTTTGACCTGCTGCTAATGCTTCTTTTGATGCAGCCCAGGACACGGTTGGCTTTCTGGGCTGCAAGCGCACACTGCCGGCTCATGTTGAGCTTCTCATCCACCAATACCCCCAAGTCCTTCTCCTCAGAGCTGCTCTCTAACCACTCTCCGCCCAGCCTGTATTTGTGCTTGGGATTGCCTCGACCCACGTGCAGGACCTTGCACTCGGCCTTGTTAAATTTCATGAGGTTTGCATTGGCCCACCTCTCCAGCCTGTCAAGGTCCCTCTGGATGGCATCCCTTCCCTCCAGCGTGTCCACTACACCACACAGTTTGGTGTCATCGGCAAACTTGCTGAGGGTGCACTCGATCCCACTGTCCATGTCTCTAACAAAGATGTTAAACAACACTGGTCCCAGTACCGACCCCTGCGGAACACCACTGGTCACCGGTCTCCACTTGGACATTAAGTGTATACGAACAACCTTATTTGTGAATAAGACTTTTCAATGTTTTACAAATCAGTCGGGTCAGCTGGTACATGTCAGAAGCTGCCATCTTTTAACTTAATTTATAACCTTTATTCTGAAAGGAAGAATCCAAGCATATAACGAAACTGAAGTGATCCCACTTAGGGAAATAACGTAGATGATGTTGTGCATGACTCTGATGAGAACAGGAATTTTTCTACCACTGCTTCATAGAGAGAATTTCACAGTAAGAAATTCTAAGCTGACATATGGTGTTTCTGGAGGAGAAAGACCTGAAACTTCTACTTTTCAAGGATGCTGGAATTCAATCAGCTTAAGCTTCTCATGCCTGCTGTTTGAATGATTACCACTGCTTATACTTTCTTTAATAAGATGAAGAAAAAGGGCGAATATCTCATGATTACTATTTTTTCTTTCAGGAAACTTAATAGCTACAAGCTTTTAAGAAAAGGGAAATTCATAAATAGGATGTTGTACAGGTCATATTTTGTAAAATAACTTAATGGTAAATCACAGTTTTCCTTTTTATATTTCGTAAGAGAATAACAAACATAGGCAAGCAATATAATTTTGGAAGTTCTGTGTTTTCATGACTTCACTAACCCACCTATCTGTCCAGCTAAAGTAGAGTAAAGTTTTGGCATGGGTGCTCCAAATACCATTCCTCTGAGTTTGTCCATTGGAGGAGCTTTATTCTGAAGGCCTCCAAATTTTCCATTGCTCCGAATCCTGTCTCCTTCCCTAGTCAGCAAAGTAGGGCAGTGTGCAATTTTTACAACCTACAAAGATATAAAAAGTAATACCAAATTAGTAATTTCATGGGGAAAAAGAAGTTTTCAGCAATGCTGTTGTGAAGCTTTCTGTCTTTCAACCACAATGCAGCTTGTTCTCTAAGAATGTACTTTATGAAATTATATTTAATGACTCTTGCTTTCAAGTAATAGAATGCATATATTAAAATTAAACAGCACTGTCAATAATTACGAAGACTATATTTTTGGGGGGTTTTTGTGTCCTCAGATTTTAACAGAGCTCTGGAGGCAGAATTTAGATCTACACTGGGAAAAAAGCTAATTATCAACATATACTATGAAGTAATGGCAATAAACATTAGTGTTGACTAAATATGTGAGCACTTATTCAATTATTTGATGAAGATGTCTTTTTTTCTTTTTTTTTTTTTAAATACACAAGATTCAAAGAATCGAAATTCCAAGGGATTTATTTCTTATAACATATTCAATAAAACTTCCATGTAGTTGATGAAATTTACCTGTGGTGGGCAACTGAAACAAATGGGGTGACAGACTCTAACCAACTGAAATGACAACATATACAAACTCCTTTTTTTGAACAGACACAAATGACCAGTCTCCTGACATCTGACAGAGAGATATGACTCTCCTGTCTCTTCTGTTTGATTTTGCAGTAAAAAAATACATACTTTTTGATGAAAGAAGCATACACAGTCTTCACAGTTGAAAAATAGTAGCTTATTTGTTCACTTGCGGGTTACTGTGATGGTTATAACACAATGAAAATTAAAATGTTAATTTCAACCATCTGTTTTTTTTGCTATGACTATATCCATATTTCTGAGACACTCTTTGGAAGCATTCAAGGCAGTCCTTGTCCCCAGGTTACCAGCTAGCAGTAGCCAATAAAAAGGGAATGCTATCACAGAGTAAAAGAGCTGGTCAGGCCTAGAGCACAGATCAGGAAATCTGTGTTGCACTGACTGTGAAAGAATGAAACAGGCAAGCAATTATAGATGCCACTGGAGGTTCCTTGTTAACTTGCTGTTCTCTTAAGAACAACCCTGTAGTACAATTTTTTATACTTCTAGAGAGGAAAGAAAAAACCAACCAACCAGCCCCAAGAACTCAATGTTTAATCAGTACAGTTCTATATTCTTGTGCTGAATCATTATTTCAATTCTAGCAAACTCATAAGCTGAAACAGAAAGTGCTCGGTGTCAGGACTTCCTCAGAGACTGCTAAAATGCATCCCATTAAACCTAAATAAAATGGGTTAGAAAGAGGTCTAGTAAGTTTCACATCAAGATTTTAGTGGATCCAAAATTTCATCATGTGCCTCAGACTCCTCTGTTTTATTATGCATATAGGGACTAGAAAAGTACTGAAGAATTTGCATTTAACACTAACAGCAAAACTAAAAATATTTATCTTTAAGAACATGGTCCCATGCTCCACAGCAACATTCACATACTGGAATTTGTTGAATGGAGGCAATTTTGTCAGTGCTAATAATAGAGATTTCATTCACTGTTAAGTGCATCAAGACTTACAGACAGTAAGCACACTTAGAGCTAATGCAACATTAAACATAGCAATTATTCTAAGTTTGTAATGTATCAATGCAGCTATGCAACATAATTGTTTTAAAAAATATCAAGAATAATCGAAACGTACCTCTTTTCTGTAATGGTTAGCAGCATCCAAGTTATCTATAATGATAGTGTCACCCAAGAGCATTCCAAACACTGAAAAATGTAATTTTTTGAACTATGAATTTCTCCACAACAAAGTAACTTGAGTTTTGAAAAATCAATTCTGAGGCATCATTATTACAGCTTTTCAGATAAGTGCAAGGGAAATAGCATGTGCATGATGTTTTTTCAATGTAATTTTATTCTGAGATTCAGAGAAATATGCAATCTTCTGTTTTCAAAGAATTAACAAAGAAAAAAAATTAGTATGTTCAATTGTCTTATGGCACTATTGACTGTATATTATGAAGATACACATAATAAAATCCCAAGTTTTAGGAAACTACATAAATGATAGTTTTTTAAGTGTTCCTTGAATGGCGTTCTTGATTTCTTAGTGTATTTCTTAATATTCAATGGGTTATCAACGAAAAAAAAAATTCCCAGGCTGATGATCCAACTGATTTTAAGACCTTTCTTCTGCTAAAACAAGACAGTTCTATAAAAAGTCTAACTTGATATAACCCTGCATTATCAAGCAATGTACTTTTTAAATTCCCCCACAAAAGCAATAGCCTATCTGCAAATGACGGACACAAAGAAGGATTTATAGTTAAAGTCTCTCACAAGATCTTTCTGAAAATAAACTGGACTAAAAATTATTTTTTATTAACAGTCAAGAGGAATATTTTAATACTGACAAGCTGTGCAGAATGAAAAAATTGTTGAAATAATTATAGATTCCAACTTAATATAAAGGAGTAGATCTACTTTATTTAAGAAAAGGAGTGTAGGAAAACGTAAGTACTGGTATGTTGTTAGAAAGAGAATGATGACTCCCTAAACTGAAATCTACATAAAAATTTAAAGATTATTTTTACTTTAACTATTTAAATATAAAATATACAGTCATGTACAGTTCGGACTGAGTATACACAAATCCATGCATTACACATTTTTGAGAGGAATAGGAGTGGAAAAACAGCTTAACAAAAGCAGTAACTTCTACAATATGAAAATATAAAACTAATATCACAATTGTCAGTTACTGCTTACATGAGCTTGGGAAGACGACAATGCAGAAGTAATTTATAAAAGAAAAAAAGCTTCTAGTATGTATACTACAGAACATAAGACAACAAGCAGAAGACAGTGGTCACTCCTGAAATTTTCACAACTACTCTTTGCAAGTACTTAATGCTGATGTTATCCCCTTACACACGAGGATATACACTGGTATTTGCAAATGTCTCAATGAAAATTACTGAATGGGTTATAATTTGTGATGTTTCTGTATTTCACTTATTAAAAAGAAAGTTATGAACAATTTATTTTATATAATTTACCTGTTTGACAATGCTCTACATTATCTGGAAATGTTAACAGATCTCTGGCAAATACAGGGTTTCCAATAGGTCTGAAGAAGATTCTTCCATTTCTTAAGTGAGGTAAAGGTCTAGTTAAAGAAAGGGGAGAGTGAGAAAGAAAAAGAGAAGAGAAAAAAAGGTAATTTGTCCTTTTTCATTATTGCTTCAGACAACTTAGTCAGAAATCTCAAACGGAACTGAATGCATCTTAACACTTCCACATGAGGTTCTAAATGATCCGAGCATTATCTGAAGTGTGTTATATTAAAGACACTTTGGTGAAACACTAATTTGTAATGAGGCATATAGCAAACAAATTCATGTGACTAGTTTTACGGACAAGTTTTAATAGACAATTTTATAAAAAAAAGATTTCGAACCTTATAAATACATCTACACATCAGATCTTTTCTAAAAGGGATTTTTTATGATATTAGCAGTAACTTTAATAAGCAAATTATTTTCAGGCACAGAATTATTATATTTTCCTTTATCTTCCAGGAACCAAAAAAGCAGAATGAATTTCTATTACTACAGATGTAGTAGGGAGCATACTCCAGAATTGGATGTTTAAAAAAGTTAGAATTTGAGATGAAGCACTGGAATTACCAAAAAAAAAAGCTCCTGCTCTAGAAAACAGGTGGAAATGAAGGCAAAAAAAAAGGCTGATTGTTTTCTCTTTTTAAGAAAACCACTCTATTAAATAAAGAAAAACACACAGTTAAAGATATAAAACTAGGATTTCAGACAACATTTCAAGTGATACTACTGTTGCCAGAATTATGAAACCAGAAATTTTATTCTTTGAATCTTTAATAGGAGTCAAGTCTAAAAAAGAAATTAGATAAAAAAAGTTAAAGAAAAATGTAATACAAATGTAGAAATTTCATAGTTTTTTTTCTACCTGTTCCAATCAGGGAGTGTCTTCTTGTAAATAGAATCAAGGGGTAGCACTTGTTGTCGACCTTGAGTTTCATCAAAAATAAAACGAGCGGCTTCAGTAGTCAGTGTAACTACACAGTCCATGTCGCTTGCCAAATGCCAAGAGATAACTTTTGCTGCTTCGTTATCCTCAATTTGCGCTAAATGTGCAATCTGTACCACAGAAGTTAGAACAGTCAAAACAGAAGCTAAGACCACCTCCCCTTTTCATAGTAATCACAGTCATCCTTTAACATCAATCAGACATTTGATTCCCCTGTTGATGGCTCTGTTAGAAGAGCTGGTCACCGGATGGGTCGAGAATGCCATCTGCTTTTTAATATTCTGCAAAAATTACTTGCATATTTGGTTGGATAATTTTTCATCACTTCCACTTCCTGGAACCAATAAAACTCATTTGAAGGCTCTCTGAGAGAAAACTCACCTTGCCTAAAACATCCTGGTTGCCTTTTGGATAGTTTGGGAGGGTACAAGTTCGCCTTGGCTGTTTCATTACTCCTTCTTGATCCAGCATCTTTTGTTTTATAAGAGAATCCACATATAGAAGCTGAGAATTAAAATTTAAAGTTAGCAAACGTATCATTTGGCTGAGCTGCAGAAGTAGTTACTTCACCTGTTGTCAATCAAGTTCCTAACAAAAAGCATTCAACAATCTGAAACAGACTCTTAACATATAGGGGATCACTGCATATAATCTCAGAGGAGAGCAAAAGGAGCCAAACCACACTGCAATTGTGACTATGAACTTTTTTTATTACTACTTTTTTTTTAAAAGACTTTCAGGGAGCTTTTTGCAAAGAGCTATCAGACCTTGATTAAAGCCAAAACTGAAGAAAGTTTAAATCAGTAGGAAAAGGCAACCACAAATGTACAAAAAGAAACCATTTCAGAAGGGGACTATGTCCAGACCTGAAAAATTTAGCCAGCAGGGGGAACTTGGGTATCATGATTGCAGAATGTGTATAATTTAATTCTATCAGTTTGGGATTAATGGCTGTAACATTTGCTTTTACTTAATCTAAAGATAACTGATAATTTACATTTTTTTCCACAAATGTTAGTAGTTTGAAAATTTTCTTTAAAACATTTCTGTAAAACATAATTTGATCTTTATGGGAAATTAGCAATGGGGTATATTGCCCTGAATCTTTCAAACTCACTTTTACGTTAACTTTGGTAGTAACATATGAAATTCACTAATTCTCTAAAATTAAGTGTTTTCCTTTGGTCTACTTATGCCCAAATACATCCAGTGGATATTAATCAGCCTGCAAAACCCCATTAGTAAAACTAGCAGCACCAGTAACACAACTGGTAACCTTAGCAGAAAGGCAAAAACAAGATCAGGCTATAAAAGAAGTTTTTGTTATTCCTCTAGCAGTTTCTTTATGAGATAGTCACACTAGCAGAACAGTAAAAAAAATTTCAAGTTTGGTACTGATCCACAGATTTTCCTCATGGTTTACATCTTCAGGTTTTCAGTAACAGGTGCTTATGTAAATACCAATGTGATTCAATAATGTTATCTAATGATATCAATTCCATATTGGATTGGATTTACTTTTAAGATGTTACAGAGTTTAGTAAGAAATGAGCCATACTGTGTTTGTCTGTGGTAATTCAATTTGGTGCTTTTTCAGTTCATTCTTCAGATGAGTTTCTCTTGTTTCAGCTTCTTTAACCTGACCTGAAATGAATACAATCAACAGAGAGTAAGGAAATATTAGAAAGGAACAGAACATTTCTTACAGAATTTCTTACAACTTCTCAAAATTACACCACCCGCAGCTGACGGTATCTACTTCTCAGGACAGAATATCAGTATTCGTCCACAAAGATCTTGTGAATTGTTCAGTTTCTAAGCAGCTTCAACAGCTGCTACACCTCCTTCAACTTCAGGAAGCAATGGAGCTACTCTTTAGATCAGTCTGAAAATGTAAGCTCTTTTTTCTTTTCGTTCTCAAGTATCTCTCCAAATGGTTCTCCAATAGGCAAAACAGCAACAGGGAAGGGAAGAACAGTAGCTGGCACTACCCTCTTTTGTCTCATAAAAGAGACACCACTTTCTGGACACTCGTTTCTCAAATCTCACACCTGAATTAAAACAATTTTGAAAACAAACGAGTAAACAAGTGAGTTCCTTCTCTATTCAAACAAATTTGTATTTGGAAATGTTCTTTAAGCATAATGTTGTGCTCTAACTTACTCTATAGAGATATTCAAAAATCTGCAAATATGAAGCAAAACTTCAGACTTGAATTCAGGAATTTGCATCCATAATTGAGTCATGCAATAAGCAAGTGACAGAAACATAGCCCTGTACTAAAATTACAAGAACCAGCAGCACCCTCTAATTCCAGCATGCTTTATTTACATTCAGTGATTGCTTAAAATAAAAATTCAAAATGCACCCATTAAAACAAACCTTCTGATAAAAGCCAGACCACCAGCTTTAATGTTTTACTCTTCCTTTTGACAGTTCTGACATAAGACATTCTACCTCAAATCAAGACACTTTATAGGTAGGATCATCCAAATAACTAGATGTTTCCCCGCTAATGCAAAGATATACTCCGTTCTGCTCCCCTCTAACTACTGTACACCTCATGCTTTCAATACTGATTTTTCTCCCCCTCTCTATATTCTCAAAATAACTGAAGGAAAAAAAGTTTAATTCCCAGGAAATTTATATACTTGATTGAACTTACATTTAATTTCAGTTACAAGCTGATTAGTGGTATCAAACCAACTTCTGTAAACACCTATGGACTGAGATAACTGGTCTCTCTCCTTTGTAAGTGCTGCCATCTGTTGCTGCTTCTTGAAATCTACAAAAATAAATACATTTTTAGAAGAAAATACAGCAACATCTTTAGTTGGTTTAAACATCAGCAAAAATCTATTAAGCTGTTACACAGTTCTGAAGAAGTATTATGGACCTAAAAATAGTTCGTTCTAAGGAACTCTCAAGCATTTTAGAGTAACTGAAACATACCATTGTAAAACATAAATGACAGACGGTAGGGTTCCACAGGTTTTTTCAAAGCTGGGACATCTGGCTCAAATGTAAGAATATATTCAGTGCTATCTCTTCCAGGACTGTTTTCAGCCAGGACTAGATTCTAATGAAACAAACAGACAAACATACGTACATATGTAAGTTTTTGTTCACACTTGAGATAATACACAACATAAAATATTCTTCAAATACTAAATCTTAGAAAGTTACCTAACACATGATGTCTATATAATACTACTACGAGTTTTAAGTATTGGCTTGGAAATACCATTTATACCTAACAAAAAGAAGCAAAATACAAACATTTAGCAGTAACTATTTTATTACTTAAGAATTAAAATTGTAATTTTACCTGTTTAAAGAATGTTTTTATTTTTGTCTATATATCTTATTTGAGAGACATATGGTCAGAAAAAAATATCTGCATAAAAATATTATCTTATTATAAGCAAGATTTCCTCGGATGTACATCATTCGGCATGTGGACAAGTGCAAGCAGAACATTTAAAAGAAAGACCCAATGCATAAACACAGAGAAAGAAAAAAACTATTCCCAGAGCTGAGTTAAAGTTACTGCTGTTACCATGGAAGTAGACAGCAGGTCCCAAATGAATGAACAGTATATATCCAAACACTAACATAAACATCCCATTTCTCATCAATTCCTTATTAAAAAGACAAACTAAACCCTTCACCTTTCTTTTACAAGCACAGGAAATATTATAAAACCATAAATAACAGTAAACAAATAAAATTAGTATAGTTAATATCTAAATGTGCTGTTACTTTGGGAAAGGTATCATGCATAAAATGAATAATGTTTATAATAAAACTCATACTGTTTCCACCTTTAACATGTAGAAATTGCTACTCAACTGGCCAAATCAAGAGAGAGGTGGTTGCAGCCTAAAAGAAGAGATAGATATATAACCTTCAAAGATAGTCTTCACGGCTTTCAAAAATATTGCAGCTACATATTTAATCAGGAGAAATCTGTAGCAGAAATACCTTTTCCTCAGAAAATTTACGCTAATGAAAACCTAAACATTTTCCTTCATTAAACAAGTTTAGTATTCCTGAACCTCAGTGTGAGGTAAACATGTCAGACTATCCACTTCACTACACTGATGCTAATTGCACATGGTTACATTTACAAACAAGACAGAACAATTTCAAGATATTTGAAAAAACACCAGTGTGTCCCCTTCCCCTTATGAGTCAGATGAAAAGTACATTGCATTACAACCAACAAATCCTTTCCACATGAGTTCTGTGAGTTCTCTTAAGTCAGAAAACTCAGCATAAACTAGACAACTGAAAACTGCCCAAAGAGGAGAAGAGAGATGGGATTCACTAAAATGGTATTACTCCCAATAGAAGACTTGGTAACACAAGTTACTGTCAAAACCAGCAGGATCTCATCAGATCACAGTAATGAGAGAGCAGAAAAACACAACATCCCCACCCCACCAACCAACCAGGAACACTTAAGTTGAAAAAGAAAGCATCTGCCTACCAAAAAAACCCAAGCCAAACAAACAAACAAACACACAGAAACTCCAAACGCCCCTCCACCGTTACATAGGTTATTAGCTTCATCATTGAAGCAAGACTGGAGTATTTAGGTCACACTGGCTCAACAGCAGATCATCAGCACGTGGAGATTAAAAAATTGTTATTACCGCATCAGTGAGGAGTCTGAGAATCCAGTAATTTAATCTGAACTGTCAGGGACCATCCTATGGGGTTATTATTCCCTTCAACAGTATAAAGTTTTAAACTTCTATTGAAATTTCTACCACAAGTGTAAATGCAAGATTTGTGGAGAAAAGTGCTATTTTATTAGACCAGTGGTTATAGCTGACCACTTACCTATACTTTCACAATTTTTCCCACCTCACCTACTTGAGAAAAATGTGTTCACAAACTAATTAATTTATTATTCCTGAAACATGGCTGGGGAACAAGAGAAACTCAGACCGCACCATAAAGCAACCAGCATACTAACTGTATCTGATACCTTTATTCAGTTCATGCATATTATTTTTATAGCTTCTTTGTCATACATATTTTGTCAGTTTTCCTTATGGATCAGAGCAGACCAGAGTCTGACAGATTGTTTAGTGAAAAGTGTTTGCCCATGTTAACTGGATGTTTCTGTCCTTGACTGTTATCAACAGATAAGTAATTATGCTGTGTCATTAAGCTTCACCTACACAGTTACAGCTCATGTACTGAATAAAATACATTATGAAGAAGTTTGTACATAGGATCTGGAGATTTTAGTGATTCTGCTGGGGTTTTATTGTGGTTATTTCCAAGATGTACTGGGAGATTTTGCATTTGTTGCTAAGGCAGTGTCTGCCTCCACCTGGCACACACTATACCATCCTCGTCTGCTGGGAAGTTGCTTCCAATGAATGAGTTAGAAAGGGTGGCTGAGAAAATTACTTTTAAAAGTTGGATCTTCTTTCAGTACACCTTCTAACTGTTCGAAGATTTCCATAGACTTCAGGTTAGTAAAACATGTGACAACCAGAGGAACCAAGAGAAGAAGGGGTACACTTTCACTCTGCAATTCTTATATGACACTTCAGCAACTTAAAAAAATAAATAAATATATATATACATATCTGTCACCAGGTGATAAGTCCTACTGACTGAAGTTCTCAGTAAGCTTTTAAGGGAGATTGTGACCATGCCACTCCAAACAAATGTGTGGCTCTACACTCAGGTGGGTTTTTTTTCTGTGTTTTCAACAGTTTCTGATTTTGTGCATGTGTACATTTTAACTTGTGTCTTTTACATTATATTTTGTAACAGCTGTTACAAATTGAACTTGTAGGTTTTAAAAATTCAACCTTTATCTGTTGACAAAAAAGTAACTGATGTGACTACGTGCAGTACTTTCAGAGGCATGCATGATACTACAGCCAGAGGTTCTAACTGAAATAGGGCAAGCATTTTTAACAGTCAAGGACACTAATGACTGAAATAAAGCATAAAGAGAAGTGGTAGTTTTATCTTTATATCCTGGGTTCATCTGAAATAGATTTAACTTTCTTCATAGTAGCTAGCAAGAGGCTGTGTTTTGAATTTGTGCCCCTGCCCCCCCCCCCCATCCAATGACCAAAGGCTCAGCCTGTTGCTGGCTAACGATCCCAGAACTACACTCATGATTCCTCCAGACTGGGGGTGCACCGCTCCTGAAGGCACTCACGGAACGGAGATAACAGTCCGAGAGCCCGTGTCTGGCCCCAGCTAATGATCCCCCTGCAGAGGGAGGGTCCCGAAACTCATGGAACAGAGATAACAGTCCGAGCATCTGTGTCTGGCCCCAGCTAACGATCCCAGAGAGGAGGAGGGGGAAGCCTTGGGAGAGCGATGTGGAGCCAGAAGAGGACCAAAACCAAAAGCCACTGGAACCAGGAAGCGAAGGCAAAGAGAGCTATCTTCTGGGGGTCCTCACCTATATACTGGGAATGACGTGTATGTTATGGAATAGATTATTGGTCACTCTGGTTCTCAATCTAATAACTGAAGAACAAATCCTGGGCTAGTAGCCGGGCTGTGCCCTCCCAACCCCCCCCGGCTCTGTCTGCAAAAAGCAAAGAAGCTGAATGACCTTGAAGTATCCTAGCAATAATTATAAACGTTCCTTTCTTATCAACTTTTCTCCTGAGCATAAATCCAAAACACAGCCTCTTGCTAGCTATTTATCGCAAAAAAAAAAAAAAGTTAACTCTGCTTAACCCAGGACACATTATTTTTCAATGTTACTGTAGTTTAGTTATTAAATTGTTCTTATCTCAACCCCCGAGTCTTTTTTTCCCCTTTACCCCTTTAATTCTTTCCCCCATCCCTGGGAGTGGGGGGAGTGAGAGAGTGGTGTGTGGGGTTGGCTCCCAAGCAAGGGTAAACACATTACACTTTAATTCTTCAAATGAGCATAGGATGCCTTTCTCTAAAGTACATATAAGCCCAGTTAGCTTGAAAAAAATGTAAAAAGAGCCTGGTAAAATTTAGTTACATACAAGGAGAGGTCAGACTAATGATCTTAAGATACTATAGCCAGATAGTATTATAAACAAAAATGTAAAATACCACTAATATTAATGGTTTAACTACAAATTGGTGAAGTGTTATTTACACATGAAATTCAAATGAGGAAAAGACGCTGTATGTCCCAGTCCCTGAGTTTTTGAATGTACGTGTACACTTCCCTCACTTGGTAAGTACAAACAGTTTAAAGAATGCCTTTCCTTCAGGTTTTCTAAAAATCAGCAACCAGACAGAGAAGAAATAATTTATCTACTTATCAGTAAGGGAAGGCTACAATATATGCTAAACCTCTACAAACTATGACAAGGTACAAGATCAACTTTGAAACTGAAGGAAAATAGGCCTTATCAGATCCACTGCTCATGGAGCTAACTGGGTATTTTGGGCATGCTTACAATTTCAGCTGATCCTCTGTCAAGTGGAAACTCAACTGTACTGACTTTTCCCTGAAACTGTGGGATCTCTATATCATCATCTTCGTTGGGGCTCTTAATTTTCGCTATTATTTTGCCAACTAGATCAACTCCAGTGTGGTTGTTGTATGCATCCTGCAAGGAAAAAAGACAAAATAGTTAGTTTGGAACATGAAACAAAAAAAGTAATCTATTTATATGCTGCATTGGG
This sequence comes from Pterocles orientalis, assembly GCA_011057875.1. Taxonomy (NCBI): domain Eukaryota; kingdom Metazoa; phylum Chordata; class Aves; order Pterocliformes; family Pteroclidae; genus Pterocles; species Pterocles orientalis. The sequence continues at coordinate 1,021,946 of WKFP01014084.1, forward strand.
TTTGCATGGCAAGGTGCTTGCAGGGGGGCTGCAGGGTGGCCTCTCTAAGGAGAGGCCAGGGCTGCCCTGTGCCAGACACAGTGGGTTCCAGCCAGCTCCAACCGATCTGCTGCAGGGCACGGGTCAGCCCCTCAGTCAAGGTGGTGTTTCCTCTCAGAAAACATTGTACAGGCATAGAAGGGTCGAGGGGGAAAGGGAAAGAGCAGAGGGAACACCAAGGCTGGAGAAGGAGGCGGCAGAGGAAGCGCTCCAGGCACCAGAGCAGAGATTCCCCTGCAGCCCCTGGGGAGACCACAGTGGAGCAGCTGTTTCCCTGCAGCCCGTGAAGGACCAGGGTGGAGCAGATACCCATACCCACATGGCAGCCCGTGAAGGACCCCATGCCAGAGCAGGTGGATATTTCCTGAAGGACTGCAGCCTGTGGAGAGGGCTCATGCTGGAGCAGTTCATGAAGGACTGCAGCCCATGGAGGGACCCACTCTAGAGCAGGGGAACTATGAGGAGGAGGGAGCATCAGAGAGGAGCTGTTATGGACTGACCATGACCCCCATCCCCCTGCGCTGCTTGGGGAAGAGTGGAGAAGTCTGGACTTCCTGAAGGGAGGTTGTGGTGAGCTGGGGGTCGGCCTCTTCTCTCGTGTAATCAGTGATAGAACTAGAGGGAATGGTTTCAAGCTGAGACAGGGGAGGTTCAGGCTGAACATTAGGAAGTACTACTTCTCGGAAAGGGTAATCAGGCATTGGAATGCACTGCCCAGGGAGGTGGTGGAGTCACCGACCATGGGAGTGTTCAAGAAACGTTTGGACGTTGTGTTGAGG
>WKFP01014084.1:1030405-1072458 GCA_011057875.1 Pterocles orientalis
TGTAATCAGTGATAGAACTAGAGGGAATGGTTTCAAGCTGAGACAGGGGAGGTTCAGGCTGAACATTAGGAAGTACTACTTCTCGGAAAGGGTAATCAGGCATTGGAATGCACTGCCCAGGGAGGTGGTGGAGTCACCGACCATGGGAGTGTTCAAGAAACGTTTGGACGTTGTGTTGAGGAATATGATTTAGCTGGGAAGTATTGGTAATGGTTGGACTAGATGATCTTCTAGGTCTTTTCCAACCTTGATAATTCTGTGATTCTGTGAAAGCTGAACCTGGGAAATGGTGAGGCAGAAGGTGTTGTTTTACTTTTTTTGTCTTTGTTTCTCACTACTCAAATGTATTTTAACTGGCAATAAATTAAATTTATTTTCCACAAGTCGGGTCTGTTTTGCTCATGGCAGTAACTGGTAAGTGATCTCCCTGTATCCCTGTGAATGTTCAAAATCCAGGAAAAATTGTTTTTGATAATATAAGATTTCCAAGAGAAACATTCTCCTGGAAGAAAAATCAGAGAAAAACATCTGCTGTATATATGTTTTCCCACCAGAATCTATTCTTGAAGCATTTTTTTCCTGTGGCAACAAGAAATGGGTTTCAATTGAGATGCCTGACAGCAAGGATTGCACGTTTTAATTTTTGTCATCTGCACGTAAATAAAACAAGATGCACCTGTGATGTACTGGAAATCCTTGATTTACATCTTTTTTCTGAAGTTAATCAGCAAAGAGATAGCAGCAATGCCTTACAGCAAAATTCAACATATTTTTAGCAGCCTTATATATTTCTCTAATTATGATTTTGTATTAAAGTATAGTTACCATTACATGGAGGTATAAATCCTTGACCAGCGTACGGCTAGTAAGAGTTCGAACATTGGAAACTGCTGGAGTAGCTGGTAAAAGATCAGGTAACAACCGTACAGGGTCATTAGGTACAACTTCAACTATAATCTAGCAGAAAAAGGAGGAAGAATAAAACAAGACTGATATAATTCACTGCAATTCACCTGCACATATGGGTTGCTCAAAGAATACTGAAACAAATGCATTTGAAATTTACTGACCATCTTGACATAAATTAGCATGACGCTAAACCAGTTCTGCTAGGTAGAAAATTATGCAGCTCTTTTATTCCACAAAATTTCTTAGTTATAAAAGCTAATGAAAACAGCTTTAAATCAGTAACTATCAAAAATAAAAATATATGTTTTTGCAAAGCTTGCAAGTGAAAGTATTCACATTCTGAATCTACAAAGTATCATAATATTTCTCTCAGATGATTCTGTACTACATGTTCTTGGCTACACGCAATTAATTACAGATTCAAACCTGGTCACTCCTGAGCGTATATGTCTTATCCATTGCAAAGGTAAACTGGATACTGTAAGTACCCACTCTTTCTGGAACCACTTTATCCCTAAACAAACCAAAAACAAAACCCAAGGAAAATCGAGTCAATTTTGAAGCAAGACACATGTAAATATGCAAGCAATTAAAATCCAAAGTAGTCCGCCAAACTAGTTAGAAAGTCCTGTTAAGGCATGACATATTTGAGTACTCTTCCATAATACTCCTCCTTCAGCAAGAACGGCATGAAAGTTTCTCAAGGAACTAGGGTAAGGCTTTTGGAAACTTGGATGAAGAACGTCTCCTCCAAGAGTTTGTCTCTGCTAGCTGACAGGAAGTTTTTCATGGCCCTACTATTCAGAAATCTAAATGTCTGTGTCATTTCACTACCCATTAAATGAATTTTCAGAAAGCTACTGAAACAGAGCATAGAGATGTTTAGATCTGCAACAACAACAAATCCACTCCAAATTTAATAATTCAGTTTGAATTTACATAAAATCTGAGTAGCTAATTCCTTCTCTTTCTCAGAAGGTATACAAAGTTGGGTAACTTGGACCAGTGGCCAAGGTTGAGTATAGTGAGAGAGAAGAGTTTTCATTCTACCTGACAGCGTTACAGAGTGCAGACTACTGGCAAAGAACCCTTCATATCAAAATAAGAAGAGAAGACAGACTGCTGTGCTTCTGCTGCTATAAACAGAACTTCACCTAGCAAGAAAGGCCACACAGCATCCAGAAGACCGCTGCAGTGTTTAAAAAGGAATAGCAGTGACTTACAAATGCTGCAAATGCTTAGAAACTTTTGAGGAGATGCAGTCTCCAACAGTCCCTAAAACCAAGATTCAGACATTTCTCTGAGAGGATAACTTGTGGCACTCTTGAATTGGTTAATGAGGTTTTTGTTTTCAACATACAGCATTCTATCTGTTTTGTCAATATCATTAAGCAATTTGTTTCCTGTTACTTTGTTTAAGAAGGAGTAGGACGCAAGATTTCCTGGAATGTTTAACTTGTAAAAAACAAAATCCCAAAGCGTTACCTGTTTCTAGAACGGGCTATGACTTTCCCTTTTTGTATTTCATACAAAGAAGGAACAATTCTACTTTCTTTTCTGCATTTTATCTAGGTTAAGACTGAAAGTAGCATCTGCCTTGTCAGGACGCATTAAAAAACTGAGTTGTAAATAAACTGCTAAGGAGCTCATGGCTGAACACCATCTAACCAGACATTATGCTTTAGAAAAAGAAGAAATTGCACAACTGTTATGAAAGTTGCAAGACTGCGTAATAGCATCCATGTTACTGATTGGTGTTAAACAGATGAAAATCATCTGTGATTGCGCTAAGGACAGGAAAACTTGAGAGAAACCAGGTGGTAGACAGTGATCCCCACAGACACTGGCAGCAAACAGTAATTCTTACTTTCCTACAATGGCTGCTAACGGGTAGTCTCTACCATCTGTTCTTTCAAATTTTTTAAAAAGGTTGGAAGTTTTAATTCTGGACATTTGTGGACAACTAGTAAACTACAGGTATCAATGTCAAGATTTTCATAATTCCATATTCAAATCTATATAGGTTAGTTTATATCACACTAACAACAGCAGAACATTTATTAACATGACTACACATTGGCACATTCATTCTAGTTTTCTTTTTCTGAAGGTACAAATAGACGGTGCAGAGTGCCCTTTTTGATAACGTTTTAGAGGGTTCTTATGTTTTAACTACACCTATAAATGAAGAATTTATCCAAATGACCAAGATCACAGAAATGCACCTCATACTTAGTGCAAGTCTGCAGTGATCCTTTGTTTCTGGAGAAGTTCATTCCACAACCTTGAACTAGCCACACAGAAAGCTCTGCTCTGTTAAAAGCAAAACTGCAGCATTATTCATGAGTTTTCTTTTGCTATAGCTGCCAAACTCAGCCTTATAAGGCTTTGGAGTCTCAACTGAGTGCCTTCATGGTAAAGACAGATCTCAATGATACAAAAAGCCATGCATAAACAGCTTTTTGAATCAGTTGTAATCTCCTCAGTCAAAAAGCTTTCATATACAAATATATTATGCTGCTGTACACCATTTGAGAAGCTAAAAAGACTGAATTAACAAAGGTCTTATCAACTGCTTTTCCAGATGGGATCATTTCTTGGCTGGACATGGCAGAGGGAATCACAGATGGAGGTACATTTGCATTGCATATCAAGCAGGGCCAGAACCCTGGATTTGAGCCTCAGCTACCCAGGGTAAAAATTTTTGAAGACTTAATGCTGCATCAAGGTCTTGAAAGCACATAGATTCCCAGGGATTACCAACTGGATGCCTGGCTTCCTGAACTATTATGCACCTTGAAAAAGAGGAGAGCTGCAGCTGAGAGGCAAGTTAAGGAAACTTCCTATCACCTCTTCAAGTGCTGCCACTCAGATGTTCCTGGAATCCTGACATAGCTGAGCTGCAGTAGGCTCTGTTCTGCTGATGCAAGAACCAGGATCAGCTGTGCAACAGTGGTATCTGCTGCACTGAGGTCATCATAAAGTCTGCTTTCTAAAAAAGCAGAAGAAAAGTCTGCTCCTAGGAGGCAAGAGCTTGAATTAACAGCCAGTACCACAACTATTTAACTGATCCCATAGTAGCCTGCCTGGAATAGATGCAGAAAGAATGCAGCAGTCAGGCACCAGTTTATGATAAGCCCTAGTTCTGCTGCCTGTCATCTAAGACACCATCTCTGAATAAGTAACCCAAGGAAAGACCACTAAACTGACAGGGCCAAGGTCACGGTTCAGGATTAATACACAGTTACAGAAAATCAGAGTTAAGTCCACTTTGTCCAGCCTGCAATTCTACCGTAGTTGAATGTAACATTGAAAAGAATTAAGGAATGTTACTAGACAAGTGACAAGCAGATGATGTAGTCCCTTCATTGCTAGCATTTCTCATGTTGTATTCTAATATATTATGACTCTACTCTCAGATTAAACCCATGTCAAACATTTCTAGGAAAGAACTCAATCCTCATGTTCATTGCATCTTGCTAGTATCTTTAACCACTTTGTAGCACTGTATCATCCTAATTCTATAACAGATATTTATTATCAAAACCTAAAACTCTTGTTTCTATTTCAAACTACGTATTTTGTTCAGTAAGCTGCATCAGTAATTATAAAATGAATGCTGCTATACCTGAAGTAGAAGAAGCCATCTTCCTTGTCATCCTTCACTTTACTACAGCTAAATGTTGTAACCTGAAAAGAAAGATGCAAAAAGTTTCATGCAACATACTGCACTGAAGTACCTTACTTGTAAGATGCTATCAAGTCTTAATGATTTGCACTACTGATAGCACACAGTAATTCAATGAGATCACCTAGTTTCATATTCCTAATTTTCAGTCTTGTCTTTGCACAACTCAGGGTGGCAACTTTCAATAGGCTCCCTAGTAGTTAGCTTCTACAGAGCAATAGCATTTTCGTCCTTACTATAGTCTTGACATTTGAACAGTCTGACAACTTGTAACAGAGCAAATATTGATAAACAAATGATTGATATGTACCACTTGTTATTCAAAATCTACAACAGGATATTGATCTAAGTTAAATGAAGAAAAGTTTCTACTACAAATATGTTCTACTACGTCGGCATTTTGACACCTATTTTGAAAATGCATTTTGACGACTTACATCAATTGGTATGCTAGTTCCGCTGCTCTGTGCTTCCCACATATTCATAGAAATCCGTGCTGGATTAATATTTTTAATAATGCTATCATCTTCAGAAAGAACACTAACCATAAAATCTGTAGAATGAAAGACAACATTTTTTCCAAAATCATTTTTATTCAAAATTAAGATGACCAAACTCCATTAATTTCTGTGTCTCCCTCATACCTAGAGGAAAAACATACAAAACCCACATTCCAACAGAACACAAACAACAAAAGAATTTAAAACCAGGCAGGGAAAACCTTCCCTCCCTAGCCCTATAATTAGACCAGGTAACAACCCTTAGAAAAAAACCCCACCTACTTTATCCAATGACTGCTTTAAAAATCCCCTCAAATTTCAAGTCTGCCTTTCCCAGGTTATCATTCCTATCAAAATAGCAAGCCAGGCTTCTTCCTGTTCTCAGGAAAGAACCATCATTAGCTAGTTAAGTAGCTGATTTCTTCCTTCAAGGACAAGAAATACAGATCTCCCTCATCCTTCACAAGTGCTTTAGCCACTGAACTACTGGATAGAAAGGCTCAGTAGCTGCAAAAAGATTGTACCAACACCACTATGGTTTTCCCCATGTACTAGCCATGCTGTAATAAAAAGGACTCAGGCTATGAATCTGAAGTTGATTTTGGCTATTTCTTACAGACTAACATCACACACTTAAAACTGTTAGAAGTAGGATACAGGGACACGTTTCACTCCTCTATTTGCTGCTGACTGGTTCTGCAGTCAAAATACTTCCCATTTCATATCCCATTCTGAAAAATTCAGCTTTTCCTATATATTCCATAGAAAGTTTGGTGGTCTGAAGGAAATGGCATCCAAACTAGAATAAAGCTACCCTTCTTCTGTTTGAAAGTGTGAACTTTGATGCTATGGTTACAGGTGAACTGCATGCATGTAATTGAAGCTGCACTGCTCACACAGAACTAAATTTTGCACTTTGAGGAAGGATTGTACTTTGATGTATATGAAAAATTTAGGCACAGCTTCCTCCAAGATTACAATGCCTGCCCTCACGTGTACCCAAGTTCATCAGTAAATCCACTGATTAGGATGTTGATTAAATATGAGGCTGTTAGTAAGGAATTTAATATCTAAATTTGTATCAAAATTTAATGTCATATATACGTTATCACCTGAAGAAGCTCTTTAATTCTCTTCCTCTCTCAAAGCCTAATTGATTTATACTACACAAGGGCCTGTTTGGCAGGGGGTTTGGAGCTAGACGATCTTCACAGTTCCCTTCCAGCACAAAACATTCTGTGACTCTATGATTATAAACTATGCTTTCTCTAGGCAAAACTAAAATATCTTGTGAATTTAGTCAAGTTCATAACACTGTATGGGATATGTTAAAGAACAAAAACCTCTTTCCATAAAAATGTTAGCTCATCAAGTTATGACAGTATAAATATTATATTTGAACATGAACCTTCTTTGGTCAACAAACAAGCCCCCCACACCACAGACCTCATATTTGTAGTAAGTATTCTGCTTCTCAACTCCTAGTACTACAAATAGATCCTTTTTGCTATAATTTTTGAATAGATGCTGCAGGTATTTCACACAGACTTAAGATATAACAAATGGATTTGCATGAAGCAGATTTCCTGATTTTTGTCACCTTTGAGAGATGCTTATCATCTGGGAATCCAGAAATACTTACAAAGGAGTACAGAGAATAGGTGGGAAAAATTCAGATGCTGAACTGAAAACACTCTTTAGATAGACAATTATTTTGGTGTTAAGTCCACCTAAAGGCAAGGGAAAGACTGAAGTATAGGAAGGACAGTGTCCTGTACCAGCTTACTTCAAGACCCTTTGGTTAAGAAATGCGTCAAAAGCTCTCTAAGAAACCAACTACTCTGTATCAGCAGGATCACTCACATTCACGCAGTTCTCAGCTCCTTCAAACACATATGCAAGGCACCACTTCCCTGTACAAACATCACATAGTTCCCAACCTGCTCCCATTTCTGCATTTATCCATCTATCCCAACTTAATCATATTCTTTATATTTCTTCCAACAACTGCCCAGCACTGAAAAACATATCTACTGATGAAAAGTTTCCCTGACCTCTCCTGAAACTTTTTTGAAAACTACATCAGATTTGCCACCTTAATTTATTCCTCTCAAATAAAGGCCAAATTAAATAGGACTAGTATGTAAGAGTTAGTAATTTAGCGATTTCATGCCTAAATGATTTATAATTCTTAAGTGAATACCATTCAGTATAGGAAATTGGTAACTGTTTATTTCACCAAATAGGTCTAAAAGTCATCTCTTGAAGATTTAAATGTCATTTTATAAATTTTTCTTTTTTAAAAGCAAAAATGTGATCAAATGGGGGAAAAAAAAAATTAGTTTCAAAACTACCTCACATTCCTTCACAGGTACCAGTGACAAAATACAGCAGGCTTTCCAAGTCTCAATTTTTTTTGTTTTTAATGTCACTAAATTGTTACTGAAGTCTTTTTTTGCCTTCTGTAATATGGTATTCTGTCCCTGGCATACTTCTGGTCACTTTTTGTTTCCCCTTGGCTCACAATCAGCCTATAATTTCATAGCTACTTCCTTCGTCACTACTCCTAGAAAATGAGATGAGGGAAAACAGCCATGAACTAGCTCAGATCATATTTTGTTAAGATCAGAAACTGAAATATGGTATTACTTCACTAAGGACAGAGAAGAGATTCTGTAGTTTTACAATTTATAGACAGATAAATCCAGTAATTTGGAACAAACAAATAAGAGGTCTTTTGAAATGCTTTCCAAAGATGGTATACATATCTTTTTTCTCCAAGTGTTACAGAGGCATTTCAGATATGGCTGTTACAAAGAACTGAGACAAAACAGACAAAAAAACCTAGGAAAATACACCAAGAGAATCATCAAAATCGTTTTTCACAGGTTTACAAAGCTCTTGAATGATTAGTTTCCACTGAAGAATCCTTATACTTACCAGGGAAGGTACCTCCTGCTGGAAAAGAAGCATTTTTGTCATATTTAACATTCAAGCGGACAGGTTTCTCGGGATCAGGCAGGACATTTAACGTGATTATAGGACAATCTAACGTGGTCTTGCTGTATATGGCTTTAAGCTGTAAAGTGTGCTCTCCTCTGAAATACACAAAAATCAAAAATTGTTATAAAATCTTTCTTCCGAAAAAACAGTTTTCAACAGACTTCAAGTCTGAATTCTGTACATGAAAGCACGATCAAAAAATATCTAGAAGTTATCAGTACTAAAGGGAAGAAAAAAACGGAAGTGTTAATGCAAAGCTAGACAAGTAAAATCACGAGTTTAAGATATTCTTAATGGCTTATTAAATTTAATTTTGCTATAATATTTAATTAGCTCGATCATGTTTCATTGCCTGTCTGTAAGATGCCAACACCTACAGCTTTAAGTTGCAGAAGACAAGACAGTAAGGTGGCAAGCAAGCACAGCTAACTAAAATGCTGTCTGAAGAGCATTCTGCTTTGACAGTTTCCATCTGCATACAACTGACATCTAGGAAAGTACATTGCAAGTATATAATAACTTCATTGCTATAGAATAACTCATTTTCTTTACAATATTAAAAACTTGAAATTTAACTTTTAAACCAGAACTGGGAATATGGTATTTAACTGCATAGAGGCTGCACTCCCCAGCCAGTTTTGATTATGCTACAAATAGCATAATCTTATCACTGAACACGCCTGTTTCTAACCTCCAGTAATAGATTGATAACTAATATTCATCATCCTTCTACCAAGATGCAGGCATTAGAAATACACTTAAAACAGATTTTCTTCCAAATGCAAAATAATACTATGAGTCAGATCCTGCAGATATGGATGCAAAACTGTTAAGTGCCATGAAATACTTCAGAAGTTTAAGAACAAGCACTTATTGCTAGCTTCTATGCTACCTAAAGCCTACCTAGTCTTGCAAGAAAAGCTCAGGGATGCAGGGAATGGATAGCAGAACTGTGAACATGAGAAGGATATAGAAATAATGAATTTGAAAAGTCAGATGGGAAATGAATGTAAGGGGAGGCAAGGTGACTGACATGAAGCTGGAGCCACAGGACACACATCTGCAGGAAATCAGACTTCATTAGTTCTACTGCAAGTAAGAAAAAACAAATAATATGTATTTAAAATTATTTTGGACATTTTACCTAATCCTTTAAAACAATGGCTAGCATCCAGAGGAAGTGGGGTTTCAACACTTCTAAAATGTGTTCCTACTTTGAAAGCGTAGTGTCTCGATCTGGTCACACAAAGGTTGTACATTTCAAATATTTTAAATGGTTTATGAGACCATCTGCACAAGGTACAGATCGACAACTATAAGCTGTGTTTTACCATGACCAGAAAAAAACAGGATTCAGAAAATAAGAGCAGCAGTTACTCAGAAGACCAAAAGCACTAGCTATTGAATTTTATTTAGCTAAGCACTTAATCTCCTAAAGCTCATTACTTGGCCTTCTACTGGCATAAAAATAATAAATATTTCACCTTAGCTCCAGATTAATTCTTGGTTGGTACTTTATGAAATGTGCAGTTTAAATACATCTAGCAAGCGACATTTCAGAATTCGATTTTTTACCGTATAGTTTTCACTACTTACCTAGGTGCATGAATACTAATAATTCCCAGGTTAGCCCTACCATTTTCATCTGTTTTATGTTGCTGGTTTGAAGGAACAATCTGTCAAAAAAATATTTTTTTATTCTTTCAATGACACAGACATAGTACCAAGTCTTAGAATAAAATGTATCTAATTTGCCTGCATACTGTCTTTCCATTTGAGCAATAGCTTCTCTGTATTTTTGCACTCTAAATCAGGGAAAGATACACTTTCATTAATATTAAGAGGTTTCAGAATTTTCTCTGCCAGTTTTTGAAAACAATCACTTTATCTGAACTAGGATACTTTCGTCTGTTAATACATTCAAATATTTCATTAACGTTATTTTTTTAATTGCTACTGATGCTATCATGTCATCCACAGCACAGATTAATCTGAGTGTATTTTCAGATTCTAAAACCTTCTACAAACTATTTATTCCCTTTTACAGAGTTCTTCCAGTCTGGACAGAGATTCCTGAGTAGCAAAAATTAAAGAATGATACAACTGGAGTAAAAGCAACTGAAACATCGGTATCTCTCTTTCCCTACCCCCATTCTAGTCCCACTGCCAAAAATGTAAAACTGCTAGACACCTACAGAAAAGTGTTATGACAAGTGATGAAATACAGTACCTTATTTATCAAAACTTAATGACACACAAGAACTCATCCCTATAAGAAATGTTATTTAATCAAATGGTCAAATCAAACGGTAACTTCTTGTCAGCATTGTTTTAGGATAATAACACAAATGCCTTACACATCTACTTACCTAGAATCAGACCTAAGTGATGTGCTAAATCCTTTGAAGCCAATGGAAATTCTACTATTGACTTAAAGGAATTCCTGCTCAATTCAGATGTTGGAAAATAACTCCCCTTTAACTCACTGGTGTTCTTCAAGGTATGTCTTCTATGTGCGCCCTGTCTTTGCCGTTTTTATTTTCCTAGCACTGAAAGCGAAATCTTACGATTGGCAGTACCATTAAGTCATACTTGTCTTTAGACATTAAATGGAAGAGAAGTTATCACTTCAGTTTCCTCATCAACCACAACTTTTTGAAACTATGGACTCCAGAGTAGCAGATAGAGAATGCCTGTCATCTCACAGAAACATTTGTGAATCCTAAAGAATAATAACACACTCTTAAAGTAAGCAAAAACTATTTCTTCTCCAAATTTGTGTACATGCTGCATTAGCCTTACCTAAGAAATACCTTGTCAATGTATCAAAAGAACCTCAGATAGTAGCTTTAAAGTTTGGAAGAGAGCAAAGGAAGTCACGGATACATTTCAAGTTTTTCTGTAATGAATTCCTCTCTACTAAAGGAAATCAACTTTTTCATTTATGATCTAATGCAGCGATGTGGTGCAAATGTTTGTCATTATCTGAACAGTGTTTGGCATTAAATTGCTTTCCCTTTGCTATTTCAGCACAAATTTCAGAAGACTAAGTGTCTAGCGTCCACTTACAGAAAACCAATGTTTTTTGGAATACTTGAAGTGGGCAATCTTCTTCCAAAATTATTTTCTTTCCCAAATCTCATGTCAGTAAGTTAAAAGAATGAAATTACTTTAGGAAAAAAAATGTGAAAGTTTATTCATAATGGATCAGTATGGGAGCACGAATTTATCCTACCATGTCACTAGAGAAAAGTAATGGCAAAAAATGTGTGCTTAATGGTTCAACTGGAAGGCAGAAATGTAAAGATATACCAAGAAATGCTAAGAAAATTGCCAGACATTTCATAAACTCTTTTGAAGAGTATATCCAACTCAACAAGCATTTGAAATTACTGTACACCACAGAATGGAAAGTTTTAATTTTTACAGAACCCAGTGCTTTGTGCATTTCCACTACTGAGCTGCACATAGGAGTTCAGAGTGTTTCTGTTCAGCCATACTCATTGAATTGTGGACCTGTGAGATAAGACAATGGAGCACAGGAAATGCATGCTGCAACCGCAGAATATCCAGCTTAGGAGACTTAGAGGATGTGAAATATAGACAGATAGCTTATCCGAGAATTTCAGCTCCCAGAAGCTTCTCATTTCCTTTGGGAGACTGTGCACACAACCTATTTAAAATGCCAAGGCAAGAGGTTCTCCAAGATACTCATGAATATTGATCCAATGTCCACTCAGCAAATGTGCAGTTGGTTTCTCTGCTAACATATGAAAAGTAACTTTTAGAAGTGATACTGGTGTTAAGCTCTGGGAGAGTGCACTGTAATAAACACATTATAAAAATGATCCACTCTGGTTTTCAGAACACTTTCTCCTGGAGAAATCCCACTTAGATAAAGAGCGTGCAGTCTTTCTAAGACATGCTGCTGGTCCTCCTTGGAGTAAGGCATAACATCTGAAAAGACAGGGCATGCCACCACATCATCTCTTTGAGCAGGCAGTCCAACCACACCGTGTTACTGTCAAGGCTGTATATTCTCTGAAGAGCAACAAAACTAGAATCTCAGAGGAGGTGCAGCTACCATCATCACAAAGGTAGTAGTTGGGGCAAACAAAAAACCCCAAACTATGAGTCAGGCTTCTACAGTGAGAAATTCAAAAGAGCAAGAAGAGAAATGTTCAAGATACAAAGAAACTTCCTTTAAAAAATCTAATAAAAATAGTTAATAGTAGCATAGTTAAACTGGGGGGAAGGTGAGGCTGTGGCACAGTTCTTCAGGGGTGAGCAAAAGTTAGTTCTTGGCTGCTGTGTGTTCTGAGAGAACTGAGGGACACAAATGCATGGCAAGCAGGAACAAAAAAGGAACAAGACCAGCCCTGCATGAAAAAATGTCATATCTGGAAGTGGATGAATATATCATGTATTGATAATGTACACATTCAACATAACAGTTTCTGCGCTGACACTTAGGAACATTTGACAGTTTGACTTTTGTTTTGTTCCAATAACAGGAACAAAAATTTTAACAAATGGAGTATTCTGTCAAAATCCTTTCTTTGTACAGACCAATGTACAGACCATCTGACGCTCATACCTCATTCATGGAAAGGACAGTAACCACTTAAATTTGGATTAGATTTGCATCCTCATTGTTAAGATTTGGTTATAATGCCAACGATCTTCACAGGGATAATCAGAGAGCAAACCTGCTGACTAACTTTACATACAGACCATAAGTCACACATTCTGGAACCACAATCAAAGAACCAACAGACAAAAAATGACTTGGTTGTCAGTTTGGACCATATTATCAGTATTATTATTATTGACTAAACTACCTCTGACAAAGTGGGGGATGGAGTGGGGCGGTGTGCATGCAGAATCTGGAAAAAGGTTCAGTAGAATATCCAAAATACATACTAATTACAGTTGTACACTGTACTACAGGAATTTTGTTATATGTGTGATAGTTATAATGAAAACGAGCTGAGCAATCCGTCCTGGGAACTGTTTACATTACTTATTAACACTTCTATTATATGATATTAACTATTCTTTTGTGCCCTTGCAATATTTTATTCACTTTTCCAAAAATGTCTTGAAAATGCACAAGATAATGTAGACATGACAAAAAAAATTTGTGTTAAACAAAGGTCACATAATAAGGCTCATGCTTACCTTTAAGTTGTTACTCTTTGTAAGGTTGATTTTGACATTAGGTTCAGGAGACGGATTTCCCCACTGATCACACAGCTGAACAATAAGAGGCTTCTGCAATTCTCTACCATTAATCACTGCAACAGGCTGGAAGATATACAAATGCATTCTACTATTCTGTTCTAGGTATATTAGACATTCTTGGCAGGTCAGGAATCCCCACAGCAATAGTGTCTGCCTTTTGTATACTATTTGTCTCCCATAATAGCTAGACCACGACAGAATTGTAAAACTCCAGAAAGGTATTTCTAGAGTTCTCCCATTTACATTCTCTTGTCATTATAAAATGTACTACTTGAATTGAACCGCACATGTTACTCATGTTGAAGTGACTAAAAGGAAGAACATGCTTCTGAAGGGGCTTATCAAACAACTTCCGTGTTGTTGTAGGAAGAACAAATGGCCTAAAACTTTTATCTTCTGTTATTCCTTGAAAGCCTTCTAGGGAGCGAAAATAGTTACGATACTCCCTGATCCTTTTGTTTCACTTTTTTCAATAACTTCCTTCTCAATTTTCCTAACACACCAGTATTTATTCCTGTTCTCTACTCAGAGATCAAATTTTCTTTTACCTGTTTCCACCCTATTTTGCTTTCTGCAAAAACCAACCAAACCAGCAAATAAATGGGTGGTACCAAAAATCTCCATCTTTTTCTTTATTTTCATCATTTCCCCACTTTCTGACTGTAAAGTATCAGTTTGATGAGCTGCCAACCATTGCTACCATTAAGGACAGTATTTTTGGCAAACAGCAGTGGAATACAGGTGTTAGGATCCAGCACACAGTAAAATTGCTGCACCAAAGAAAAGAAAAACACATCATCTGTAGAAGGGCAAATGGGACAGAATAAACAGTTTAAGAGATATTAAAAAATACAGTGTTGTAAACACACGCATATGAGTTAGATTACTCAAAAATAAGTTTACTTCTGAAAAACTAATGTAGTTAGCTAATGCATGAAAAATGTTTCACATCTATAGTCCCATTTAAAACATGTCTATATAATTAGACAGATTTCAAAATACACAATTTGGGTTGCATTTTGTTGTCTTGTACAGAATAAAAAATGTCTCTAGAGCTGTCGTATTCTGACAATTTTTAGAAACATCAGTACTAAGAAATTATGGGTTTTTCAGCTTTACATTGTGTGCTCCAAAAAGCTCTGGAAATAAAAGACCTGCTGACTAGTGACCCCATTGGTTTTTTTACATACCAAAACTGTTTACCTTACCTTTTCAAACTCTGGCCAATCCACAAACTGCAATTTAGCAGGGGATCCTGCAATTAAATTTACTCTGAGAAAGTCAGAAAATTCACGCCAAGCGAAGCACAATTCTTTGCTTCCAAGTAAACAAGGTTTAAACCGAACACCTTTTACTCTCATTGTTAGAGTACTTTCCTATTGAGAAATAAAAAGATTTTATCAAGAACTAATAAAGAGAAATATAAATTTATTCTTTTTTTACAATATGGTATTTTAATATTTATGCTTGCTAGACACTATTTGCTGTTCTTACTGTGAGACAGTGGACTAAAAATTAAACTACAAGTTCCATTCCTTCTGTTAAATTTAAATGGGCTTTTTGTGTAAGAACTGATCAATTTCAAACTCAATCATTTCTCAGGAACCTGTTTTGCAATGTATAAGAGTTAGGCACAACTTAGTTATAGCCAACATATTTTAAAATGTATAGAACACACTTCAAATTAAACCACAGCAGACCATATCATCAGTCCATTCTACATGGTTCTTCAAAAGACCATAAAATCAACTGTACCACCATAAACAAACACAGAAGCAAAGATTAAAACCAAGTTAGAAGAAGAGATATAGAACAACGGACTAGAAACAAAGCAAACCTGACTCAAGCATGAAGTTAAATGGCCCCCATATTGTATAGCTGCAGCAGTGATAAGGCTTTTAACAGATGCGGCTGTATTCCTTAGAACATTTCAATACTTTTAAGTCTCTACCTTCTTACAGTTTAATAACTAGTGTTTAATTTGACTACATTTCCACAGTTTTGGTTCAATTCTGTGTGACAGAATTAAGACAATTACCACACAAAGGTCACAGAGCAATAAGCTATATGACATCTTATAAATACCTGCCAAGTTATTTTCAAAGTTGATTTATCAAGTCCAGGCCCAGAAACTCCTAGGGAATTTACACATGTAGATGTCACTGTCTGAACCTGATTTCCATACTGATCTGTAATCATTACATCTGTTCAAAAAGATGATGATGATTAAAATAATTAAGATTATTACCTTGGCAGCTGCTTTAAGAGAACATTATACAACATACACACAATATAGAGAAAATGTACATGAGAATCACAGAATCACACAATGGCTAAGGCTGGAAGTGATCCCTGGAGGTCATCTGGTCCAAGCCCCCTGCTCAAGCAGGGCCACCCCTAGAGCTCGTTTCCCAGGACCATGCCCTATGGCTTCTGAATATCTCCAAGGATAGAGACTCCATAATCTCCCTGGACGACCTGTGCCAGTGCCTGGTCACCCTTACAGTGAAAAAGTGTTTCCTGACATTCAGACGGAACCTCCTGTGTTTCAGGTTGCACCCACTGTCTCTGGTCCTGGCACTGCGCACCACTGGAAAGAGCACGGCTCCAACTTCTTTACACCCTCTCTTCAGGTATTCATATACATTGATAAGATCCCTCCATCTTTCAGGTCTCAAAAGATGAGTGAAAAAAGTATCTAAACAGCCATATCGCATATTTGTGCTTCCCACTTTTTTGAATAAAAAATTATGTATTGCTATAAATAAAAAAAAAACTTAAAATTGAAAGCTACTTTTCTACATGCTAGTTTGTTCTTCTCTTCACACACATACAAACTTCTAACGTCCCAAAATACTATAAGAATTTTTAATTTCTTACTATACCATGTAACAACTGTGTACAAACACCGATGGAGAATGAGAAGACTGATCCCTATCGTGCCCTCCTCTTAGGTTAACGCCTTAGGTTAAAGTTAACCTTAAAATGTTTCATTCTGAAGCCCATGTCTTTGAAATAGTCTAAATGCTGTTACAGCTTGTAAGATTTCAGAATACATGAACTAAACAACAATTCATGAACAATTTGAACTCAGTGTGATGAATGCCCTTACGTACAAGCTAATAGGCAAATTTTATCAGACGGTAACTCCAGAATTGTAAAATGGCACTTAGAGAAGTCTGATCATCCTTCCATGAATGAGAACGTGAACCTGTTTTTTTTAATGTTAAAATAGCAGGAGACAATTCATTCTTGATGACATCTGTATACATAACAGACTAATAAACAGGAAAGAAAAAGAATGTATCTTTCTTACAAAAAACTGAAGGATATGTAAATACTCACCAATTTCACTTTGTAGTTCTTCACCCATCTGCAGTGTGTTTGGTCCTTTTAATTTACATTTAATGTGTTTGGGTTCATCAGGAAGTGGTCTACGTCAACATATAAAAATCAACTTATATTCATTCTCATGAAGGCATGATAAAGCATAAAGCAGTTATCACTTATTTGCAACCAGAATTTTTTTTGTTATCCTTACACATAGTTAGAATATCAATCCTCATGTGCACACAAGTTACACAGTAGCTTTCACCTCCATCTTAGAGGGAGCTTATCAGACACTGCTTGCATAACAAACCACAGCAATGTTACAGGATTTTACCTTATCTGTAATAACTTGCCTGCCAGTATTTTACCATAGATCAGATCATTAGCCAGATAAATCAGAATTCAAGTCTAGAGTGTTTTAAATCTTAAAAAAAACATCCCCAAAACCTCTAAGCCAAAGTTAACACACAATTGTCTACATACTAAAATACACGTATTACTGTAAAACCAATTATAATATCAACATTAATCCTGATACAAAGATATCACAGTCTCCCTTACTATGAAAATATTTGCTGACTTCTTAAGGACCTGATTATAACTAACATAGCTTAAAATTTTCAGTGAAACAGGTTTTCCTTAAAAGGAAAACAAAACCAGAGCACATTACAAAAATGATGGAAATGAACCACTGCAAAAAGAAAGAAAAAGAAAAAACAGATTTCCCTTTCCTCTTTTGCTATGATAAAGCGGAAGTCATCAGCTTAAACTATGCCTAAAATTAGTCTCTTAAGAATACTTTCTGGGGTGCTTTTAAACAATCTCAGCCTTTCCTTCCATTTACTTGATGAAGGTTAACATATTATGTGCTGGCTTCCCAAATATTTAAGAATTATCTGACAGCTGTAAGTTATTTAGGAGTTATCCAACACAATGTTCTTACTCCTTTTGTGTGTTCTAAGCTAAAAATTACATTAAGATATTTAAAAATCCCATTAGAATAGTCTCCAGTTATTTTTAATGACAACTACACAGAATAAGCCCTAAAAAGTTCCCTGATCTGAGACTGTATTTCAATGACAAACAAAAATGTATTCAAAATATTCAACAAACCAAACCACTGCTCTACTTCCTTCCAAGAAGAGAGGTGTCAATTCAGTCTGCTATTCTGCTCTTCATAAAAGAAAATAGAAATGTTGCTTAACTGAACATGAAATACACTAAAGTCATTTAGAATCAGATTTACTTTAAGAAACTTTATAAATCACAGAATGGTTTGGGTTAGATGGGACCTTAAAGATCATCTAGTTCCAACCCTCCTGCCATGGGCAGGGACACCCTCCACTAGCCCAGGTTGCTCAAAGCCTCATCCAGCCTGGCCTTGAACACCTCCAGGGATGGGGCATCCACAGCTTCTCTGGACTACCTGTTCAGTGTCTCACTACACTCACAGTAATTTTTTTTCCCCCTAATATCTAGCCTAAATCCACCCTCTTTCAGCTCAAAACCATTACCCCCCGTCCTATCACTACACTCCCTGATAAAGAGTGCCTCCTCATCTCTTCTGTAGGCCCCCTTCAGGTACTGGAAGGCTGCAATAAAGTCTCCCTGGAGCCTTCTCTTCTCCAGGCTGAACAACCCCAACTTTCTCAGCCTGTCCTCAGATGGCAGATGCTCCAGCCCTCTAATGATTTTTGTGGCCTACACTCACTAAGACTGATAAACAGGCAATTTTAAAGTTCAATTTACAGACTGTCACTTTTGACCGAGAAACCAGATGCAGGCACCCAGCATTTGGCGAGATAAATACTATCTTTAGCTTCAAAGTAATTACCTCTGTAAGGGCAACAATTAACATTACAGTGATATTTCTCTTTGGTAACCAGTGACCTGACTCTTAAGTAAGGTCAGTAAGTATAATCCCATAAGCTAATATTTACTGAAAGTTTTCAGAGATAGTAATCATCTTCAGCGTATGTCTACTTAAAAAAGTAATTATAGAGCTGGATACAAACAGATCATAATGGAGTCCTTCACATAGGTAAAGTACCCATGAGTAAACAATTTGTATAAAAGCTCCCACCCACCCAACCCAACATTATCCTGTTAATTTGCCAACAGATTTCATTATTTCAGCTTCTGTAGAAAGACTTTTTTACCCCAAAGTACAGAACTATAATCCCTTGCCAACAACATAATTAATAAAAAAGTATTTAAAATTAACAAACCTGACTGTGAATGC
The DNA here is from genome assembly GCA_011057875.1 of Pterocles orientalis. Lineage (NCBI taxonomy): Eukaryota > Metazoa > Chordata > Aves > Pterocliformes > Pteroclidae > Pterocles > Pterocles orientalis. The sequence goes on from WKFP01014084.1 coordinate 1,049,322, forward strand.
ACTCTCCAAAGACACATGGTCATCAAGATAAGTAATCAGACAGTAACGTACATCTTTTACTGACGTTGGTACTTTTACATCGGGTAATAATCCCTGAATTAACTGTTCTCTGTTGATTTTAGGTGTCCAGTTAACCTAAAATTAAAATTTTTTAAATTAATCAAAAGCTAAATTATTAATGACTAGCTACATAATACATCTGTGGTCATTCTAAGTATGATGAGGGAACATCCAGGCAACAGAAGCTTCAATAGAAAGCCTGTGTGTTTTCCAACAGTAACCAGTGATATCTTCCAAAATACAGAAAAATACTCTTAAAAAAACTCAAGCAAAACAAAACATACATTCAGTTCCCCTCACTTTCTTGAGTTAGGAAAGATCCGATTCTGAAAAACCTCACCAAAAAAAGTGTCACACATTTAGTGGAGCTCTACCTTTGTATTAGGCTCCACGCATGAAGACAGACAAGGATAAAATACATAAGCAAATCTTCATGAAGGAACATGCCTATTCAAGGTTACTAAATGCTGGAAAAAACCCAATCTAAAGAATCACACCTATGACAGAATTATGTTATTGTGTTTAGAAGCACTGGAAATTACAAACCTGATTTTCATAACACTACCCTGAAGCATTATTTAACATTTCACTAAATGTCTGTATCTCATTAAGGACGGAATTTTAATTAAATTATTTTTTAAAATTTATTAAGCAGAGAGAGAAGTTCCCATGTTTAGTAACACAGTCTTGAAGAATATTGCTTCCTAATCTGATGTCTACGGATTTTAGAGAATCAGCATTGTGTATCTCCCCCATATTACGCTGTTTACTCAAAAGTACTTGCCTTGATTTTTTCTGCCACAGCTGGAGTTATGTGTATCTCCCTATCTCCTTCATCATACATCTGAAATACAAGGTTGTGCATCACATCGCCAGCAACCCAATTAATTTCATCCTGATGTTTAATTTGAATAGCTTTTTGTCCATCCATACTTAAGACCTGTAGTCTTGCAACACGACTGCTAGGAAGAAGTTTAATAATCTTTTCCACCGGTGGCACAACTTTACAACTCTATACATAGGGGAAAAAAGAGATATATAATTAAGATATTAAATATAAAAATATGCATAAATATCACTCCATAATAGCCTATGGCACTACTCTGTATTACCAGGTATCCAAATATGAAATCAGCTTGATTTGTCAAACGTAAATCAAAAGGATATGCCAGGACACTTAGAACTTTTAACAGACGTTAGAATTGATGCTAGCTATTTGGAAAATGTTTTCTAGTGCAAAAGTACTACGTTACACAATTTACAAAATACTTCTTAAGAGTAATCATGAGTATCCTTTCATACAGGCCATCTTGCCATATTAATATTTGTTTACACATTTTTCAGGGCAAAACACCACAGGTCCTATTTTCTCCAGCAGTGTGGCTCTCCTGACTACCAGAGAACTGGGACGTTCAACAGCATTTAAAAATTCAACTCTTAAATGCTTCAAGACTGAAATGCTACAAAAAGGTATTGATTTTTGACCTTTGAAAAAATATATTCTTCTGCACTAAAGTTTTGGGGAACATGTTGCCATACCTTTTCTGGCTCTAATGTTTATGCAATTAAGGCAATTTGTCAGAGGGATCCAGAGATTACAAAGGGGAAGAACAATCCCAGAAATAATGCATATTTCTGAAACACTTCAGGGATTTCAGAAGTAAAGAGTAAGAGGTGAAGAAAAAATGGGAAAAAATATTTGCTTTTTTATTATTTCCCACAGAGGAAAAAGGGCATCTGTCTGATTATCAGGCTTATGGTAACTAAAAAAGTAACTTTTGGGGGTTGATACATAAAAGACTGGTACACTGGCAAGACAGTACAATCAACTGTTTTCAGTCTTTTGTCCATCCAAACATCAAAACTTACAAGTACTTCAATCCTTGCTTTCAGTATCTGGTCTTTCTTTATATTCTGCACATGTATAACTGGACCAGTTAAAATATTTGTTCCTCCATTACTGCAGTCCACAGAATACACAGGAAGATCTGAAGCACCTACAAACTATTTAAAATGTAAAATTAAACTTCAGGTTTCTTTTACAGACATACTAGGATTATTCAAAAAAAGTATTATTTGTACAAGTCCAAATATATACAGTCTTATTTACAGAGAAATTTGATATATTTCAGTTTTCCAGAAGCCTGTAAGATCAATTCCTATATTTTTTTTCCCAGGTGACAGATGCATGGGAGAAGGGAAGAAGTTATGAAAGTAAAATTTATTATCTATTCAACTGTTTTGTATTGACACATAAACACTAATCTCTTGCCATTATGATAATAAATTAAGTTGTTAAATAAATCTCCTTTTCTTTGATTTTCTAAAGATCACACATTAAATGGAATTTAAATACCAAGTTCAACACATCATCATACTACTGCAGATCCAGTCTACAGGAAGATAACGTACACACATAAAATGTAAATGGAACGCAGACTATTCTGCAGTGGGAAAAACTTCTATTTTTTTTACTTGTTCTTGCGAGAAGGCTGATTTCACTAGAATTGGAAAAGTCACTTTGAGTTAAAAAAAAATAGGTCCAAAATGGTAAAAGTAAAAGCCACAGTAACACCTGCATTCCCTTCTGAATTTAGTTAAGTGCTTATAATAGACTTATCTAATATTTTTAGGCACCACAGCTTTATTTTCATCTTTAAACAAATCAAAAAGTAAGCTGTATGAAGTTTTTTCCTGAACAAATTTTATCAGTGTATATGGCAAGTATGACCTAAAATACCTTGAAACTGTAGCTATATATCCTCACATCATTTTCTTTTCCACTTCTAAGGCCAGGTTTCTCTGATTCTGAAACTTACTGAACAACTCATAATAGATGAGGCAAGAGAGTCACTTACGGCTACCAAGCTACAGAAACTTTTAAAAGCATTATTAAAGAAACAAATTCTATCTAGATGTCAAAATAGGCTCTTTTCCCAGACCTTTAAAAAGCAAATATCAAAATCCTTATGACACATAATAAAATGCAATTTACCTTACAATGAACTATCAACTTAGGCTGTGCTGTTATATTTCCTGATTCATCCAGTACTTCAACCTGAAAGGGGAAAGCTGTACCATTTTCAATCTTTAGAACTTCAGAATCTGGTTTTACTTTCAATTGGTGAGGAGGGCCTGTAAAAATGCATAATTGCAGAACTCTGGTTATATTTTAGATAGCAGAAACTTGAAATCCAGCATCTCACAAGTTATCTCAAAAAGTTTTTAAAGTCAAGCTACCAAGATATTTGTTGTAACAATTTAGCCTAATTCAAGCGTATTGGTTTATGCTGAGAAGTTCTAGATGCTTCCTGCCCTTCAATATAAACCACCTGCTAATCTTTTGAATGAATTCAGTAAGGAATAGATAGACAAACATTATGAACTTCAGCATATACAATGTGTATAGTCATGATACAGCACTATTTACATACTATACAGATTCACATTCATCAAATGTTTTCTCCCAACATAATAAAGCTGAGATATTCATGTTGAGATATCTGATCAATCATGATGTGCAGAAGTTTAATTGCCAGAGCCACCACAGCTACACCTTGCATGCAAAGAAAAGTAAAAGAAAATTTTGCTGGCATTACTTGGATAGAAAAGTGAAGCTACTCAAGTAAGTCTAGCCCCTGGAACATATAATTTTAACAGTTTTAAAAAAGAGAAGGAAGCAACAAATTACTATTAAAATGCAAGTTCTGAAGGAACACAGAAGGTAATTTTTCAGAAACATCCTTTATGCACCATTCATTAAAACTTCCATTTCTACATGAAAGCCTTAACTCGTCAAAAGATAAAACATAACGGAATAAGTTGTGCATTGATGGTTTAACAAAGCTTGAAGTACACAATTTTCTCTGCAAAATGAGATGGGAATGAGACAGGGGGTTTTAAATTTAACAAGGGCTCAGAGAATAACTCTATTCAGAATAGCTGTTGGGACAATATATGATTAACGTTTGCCATGCTTACAGAGACAGGATGAGAGGATCAAAGCTGTGATGACAAGGGGAGGATCTGCTAACCCAAACGAGAGGAGAGAATAAACACCTGCAAGGCTGCGGAGATAGGGGGGGCTGCTCGGGCCTCAAGCAGGCCCCAAACAAGCTGGGCAGCATCCTGGTTCTTTGGACTGAGACCAAGAGACCAGGAGGTGAGAAGTTCAACTCCGATGAAGACTCATTTACTTCATCCTGTCGACCACCGGACGACCACCAGGGAGCACTACGCAGGCCCAGAAGGACTCTTTAGCTAATTATAATACAAAGCGGGGCTGGGCGGGGCTAGGTAATTAATATGAATGAATAGATTACGAAACTTAATGCATATGCAACACTTTGGGGAATAAATAGAGGGATAGGTTTTGCGAAAAGGCGCGCATGTCTTTGGTGGAGCTATCCCCCATGCGCCTCAGCGCTGAATAAACTACATACCTACTTTACAACTTTTCACGAGTTGTGGAGTTTTTCCGCTTCAGGAAAGCCTAAAGTTTGATAATCTGTGAAGTCAAAAATCAGCCTTCGAACTATACCTTATCTCCCAAATCCAGAAAAAAACTCAGGTAACAAGGGATAACAGGTATCACATAAGGGAATCCTCAGCATCAAGACATCCACAACACATAAAATTCTGCTAAAGGCAGTGGACTTACAGACTTCTGTATTCCTCTCTTGCATTATGATAAAGTCAACACGTAACACTAAAAATTTCAGACACAATCCCAAATGACAAAGCATACCCCCTTTGGCAGAAGTAAAAAACTGAATGAGCATTTATTCATTCACAAGACATTTTCTACAGGGAGAACACATGAACATAGATTAGTACAGGTTAAAGAAAACAGAGAAGATAAAAATTTCATTAATTCAATGGTGCTAGGTTAGAAAAAGGTTTAAAATATTTTAAAAAATAAGTGAAAAATCAGTCTCAAGTAAGCAGACAAATTCCAGCTGCTAGAATAATCGTCAAGATTGGGCTCCGAGTTTGATGTTATTCCTGTCAAGAATGACATGCTGTTAGCTTTATTCAGTTTCAGTCATCACTTGGATGAGCTAGAATATCCTTTTTTACGCCTCACTGAATATTTTACCTTCTTGGGAGAAGAAATTTCATTAATAGTGTCAGAATAAAATTCAACAGAAATTCACTAAATATTTCAAGGATACTTACCAGGCTGCAATCTTATTTTACAGATTTGCGTGTCTTCTTTCAAACCAGGAAGAGTAACCTTCAGATTAAAGTTCTAATGAAAAGAATATTTTAAATATTAACCTTAAACAAAACCAGAACATAAATTATCACACAGTCATGTCAATTCATATATAGAGCAAATTTCAGAAGTCTACGTAGATCTTCGTGCACTGCAACTTGAATCAAGATTTTTTTTTTCCCTGTACAAAAATCTGTCTTTTCCACATCACTATTCCCAGGGACGTTCAATCCAGGATTTGCATGCTGAACTACATGGTTCTGACACCACTAAAAGCAGCTACATAACTTGTGGTTTCCTGCTTAGAAAAAACCATACCTGTTCAAAAAAAAAAAAAAAGTTCCTTGCCCTTATCCCTCATTACTCCTGTATCTACCTTCCTTTTGCTTTCAAGTCTGCTCCTACGTACACTGCAGTACTTTAAAATTAAAAGAATAAACAAATATTATTTTCCTTTTGTAAACTCCCTTTTTCACCCTTCTTCTGCATGTATTTGAAATCCCATAAGGGAGTCGTCTTCTTGATATTGCTTATACATTTGTCTCTAAAATTTTCACTTCAATTCCACCCACAATCAAAACATACTTCTGTCTTGACTGGTTTGGGTGGAATTAAATCAAATGATTACCGAAGTAAACTAAGTCTGCTTCCTCCTTCTTCTCTATCAGTGCTTCCTTCATTGACAACTGTGATATTCTGTATTTTCTATCTCAATCAAGTTTCTTTCTCTTCACCATTTAGCATGAATATTCCTTCAACACTTTTTCCTTGCTCCTTTCTCTGAAAAATGTTAATTTTAATTTTTTCAATGCTCTCCATTTATTTCTTTTTGTTCTCTCATTCACTTTCTCCTTCTGAATTATTTCCAGAATCCCATTACTAGCTATTTCTTTGAGATATTTTACCTGTTCTGCTACCATTTCAAAAATAACTTTCAAGGTGCCAAAAATTTCTCCTATGTTCTTTTCTGCTTTGCAATTTAAATTAAGCACTGAAAATTAAACTTTATTTATATTTTTACATTATCTGTTGTTTTTACTCTGTTGTCCTACCATCCTGCTTTTCGCCATTATTTTCCATTACCATCTTAAACAGTCCTTTTAAAATATAAATTAGAGCCACTAGTTTCAGTGCCAGTTGCTGTATTGTCTCTGACATTTTATGCAATTAAGCAGCATGAGAAGGTATCCGTTCTTTTCCATTATTACAGTACAGTATTATTTCTGTACCGCAAGTCCCTTAAATGAGTCTCGGTCTTGCCCCCACCAAATTTATGTCTTGCTACAGCCTGGCACTTTTGCTCCTACACACTTTATTTCCCATAATTCACCTCTATCTTCTGTCGTTATTCTTGCCCTTCACCTTAAATTAAGAGCTTTAGCTACAAAACTTATTACATTCAACACCCTCCAGTTTTCAACAAGCAGGTATATGCTCCCTCTTCTCTTCACAGACTTTTCCACCAGTAACATTATTTGCAATGGTATCAACAGTATAACAAGGTACCATCAGCTAGCAGAGTTCTTAGCATTGTCTTCACTATTCTAGACTGCAAGACTAAATCAAAGCATTAAGACCTGGTTAGAAATACTGTGTAAATATGTCACACACATGGTTTTAAAATTATTTTTTTAAATCTTCAAATTTATATTTATCAGAAGCATTAAGATCTGTTTCATAAAATAAATCTTCTTAGTATGTAACTCTTTTTTTTTGTTTTTTTTACAGTAAATTAACATCTTGACTAGGTGCTGAGAATCCATCAGTAACAGGTTGGATTTGGATGAGATGTCTTTGCTACAAAAGTGAAACCAGAATTTTGGAAACATCTAGAGAAGCTTGAGTAGTTACCATGCATATTAACTATTACCACTCATCACTTCAACTACAAGAATGAAATTTCACTACTCCCTATAATATTTCAGTGCAAAAAACACCAGGATGATTTGGCTTAAACCAATTTCAGCACCAGTTTAAACTAAGACAGCTGATTTAACATGCTGGGTACACTCTACCACACACCTCTGCGCTGCTCAGCCCCTCCAGCTCCAGTCCCATCAGCTAACAGAGTGCAGCTGTGGGAAAGAAATTGTTCACGTAGAGCTGCAAGAGATCGTTTGAAAATATCCCAAGAAATACATGTAGTCATTAGTGTAGACCAAAATTACACAATGCTATGTGACAATCCATTTTAGAAAAAAGTTATTTGCCCATTTTTTTAAATTTTTTTTTTTACTATATTACTTCAAGTTTAAATTGATTAGCCTACCTTGCCTTGGCAACTACTTATACAGCCTCTAGCAGTGACACCCTTAATGATGCACTTTGTTCCTGTTGTTATTCTTTCATACTGCAATGTCAATCCACTAGAAAAATCCATAGAAAACAAAACACAATTTAAAAATAATCATGGTGTTCTAATATACAAAATACTTTCAGATATTCTTATAGAAATAAAAGCAAAAACACCAGTTAAGTTATGCAACAAGTATATAGTATATCACTCAGACAAAACCCAAAGAACTACTATATTAATGTCACATGAAGAAAGGACCAAAAAAAAAAAAAAAAAGAGAGATGGTTGAATTACCTAGCTTCCAGAATTGGTTTAACATCAGTTGTCAACTGTGTTGCATGACCAAATTCATCCTGTAGTTCCAAAGGAATATTAAAAGGTACTCCAACTTGAAAAGGAAGCTCCAAAAGACCCACTGAAAATTTCTCTGGTTTGCCCTCTAAAAGAAAAGAATAATACATTTTTAGAAGAAATTATGTGTGTTCATTGGCTTTTTATTAATTAAGACTGCAATTAAGTCAAGTGATTTTCATCCTCAAAGCAATTAGGCTGTTCAGAATACTGTTATAACCATGGTTTATTGATTGATCCTGGTTTTTTTAACTTACACTAACATAAAACCAGTAGTCAAAACATAACAGCAGCAGACTACAGTATAAGAAAGATAACAGGACAGCCAAAGCTTCCAAAGTACAGAACACCAATACAGTACCTGAAAGCAGACAGGCTGCTTGTGGACAGCTTTTCTTAAACATTTAATTTTTAATTCTGTTAAAATAAAATAATTCATGCAACAAAACATTTTTATTCTGCAACTATCCCAAATTTGAGAGATAAAGATGAGTAATAACGAGTATTTGAAAAAGAAATCTGAGCGCATCCTTCCTGCGAAATCTGTCCCTATTAGACCGTCTCCAATTAGGCACTACAAAATGAGAACAGAGCAGTACAAATGGGAGCTTGTAAAGCAGAGTAATGTTCTGTGGAATCAAACATTGTCCAAGAGGCATTTGAAAGAAGAAGCAATACAATGCTGAACTAAATGGTAAATATCCTGTCAAATTATTTTGGACTCAAATTAACAACTACTTGTACTACCTATAGATCTCATTATCAGGGAGTTTTGTTTTCTTTTCAGAAGATGTGAAAATCATGGTGAGAGGGAAAATGCTACTTTCTACTGGCCAAAACTATTTTAACAGTTACAGCAACAACAAAAAGACCTCAACCTTTCAGTGTTTCGCAATCTTATTTACAAGTGAAGGATAAAACTGTAAAACAATTTAACAAAATAACAGTAAAAGAACTTCTGCACTATCGAAGTGAGTAACTACCAAAAGAATGTGTCTGAATTAAAACCACAAAACTTAAAGACTAACTTAGGAAGTTCAGTTTTAACTTGTATTTATGATTATTTTTTTGCTTACAAGAAGAACTGTAAACACTGAGCAACAACCTGCTGTTACAGAAATGAACAAATCTGTTTCTCAGACAAAGAAGCTATTGATTTCAGTTTAGATTTAATTCTTCTTTTCTGCATTTTTAGAATCTACATACATAAAAGGTCAAACAAATGTTAATATTTGGGAATAATGAGGGTGACGATTTATGGCTGCCTCTGAGATTATATAAAACATTGCAAAAATAAGGAATTGAAATATTCACTTTTCAAGACTGAAAATAGTAAAAAAAATGTCAAATTATCTTCTGACTAGATAAAAAAGCAGCAACAGATAACAAAAACTGCTTTTGGTACCACTTGCACTAAAAGTACAAAACTATTACTTTATTAGACTTTTAGAGTGTATGCTCCTTTCTGAGATTTGTTCATTTCAGTTGTTATGGCCAAAGGAACCTTTAACTGAAGGTTGCCATGCTGGGGAAAGCCACAATACTACTAAAAAATAATTTTTAAAATACAGAATTCAGCTTTGCAACTTTTAAGATTTGCTCTTTGCTTTGATAAACAGAGATGAAGAAGGAGCAAAGTTCATTTATGTATTCATTCAGAGAAAGACTTTTTTTTTTTCCTGTTCTTGGAACTTCACAGAAGTATCTTGAGACTTCAAAGTTTTCAGACATAATGTTTAAATAATTACTCTTTTCAAGTAATGCCAAATTTTTTTCTGTATTATCATACAAGAATACCTCTTTCTATTCTGCCAATAATACTTTTGCAGAAGCTTTTAGAACACGTTACAAAGAACTCTCTTCTGCCTCAAGCAGTTGCATTCAAGGCCCCTAGTTTCATGGTGAAAATAGGAGGCTCCTGAAAGCATCTATTTTTTCTTGGTCTTCTGGAGACAGATGCCAGTTCTACCTCCCAAACTTGTGGCAAAAATATCCATTTTAATATTAAATGCTAAGAAAGTAGGTTATTTTTTGTCTCCTCCCATCACCATTCTTCCTGTAGATAAAGCCTCTGGAGGTCATCCTGTCCAACCCCCCCTTGCTCATGCAGGGCGACCTAGAGCCAGTTGCCTGGCACCATGTCCAGAGAGCTTTTTCTGAATATCTCCAAGGATGGAGACTCTGCAACCTCCCTGGGGTAGTCACCCTTACAGTGAAAAAGTGTTTCCTGATGTTCAGAGGGAAGCTCCTGTGTTTCAGCATGTGCCCATTGCCTCTGGTCCTGTCACTGGTGCCTTGTGAAAAGAGCCTGGCTCCATCTTCTTTACACCCTCCCTTCAGGTATTTATAGACATTTATAATATCCTCATGAATCTTCTCTTCTCCGGGCTGAGCAGTCATAGCTCTCTCAGCCTTTCTTCATATCAGATGCTCCAGTCCCTTCATCATCTTCATGACCCTTTGCTGGTCTCTCTCCAGTACATCCACATCTCTGTGTTGTGGCCTCGCCAAGTGCTGAATAGAGGGGAACGATCACTACCCTCAACCTCCTGATAACACTCCTGATGCAGCCCAAGACGCTGCTGCCCTTCTTGGCAGCAAGGGCATGTCGCTGGCTCATGTTCACCTTGTTGTCCAGCAGGACCCCCAGGTTCTTTTCTGCAATGCTGCTTTCCAGTCAGTCAGGTGACAACCTGTACTGGTGCATGGGGTTGTTCTTCCCCAAGTACAGGACTTTGCACTTCCCCTTGCTGAACTTCATGAGGTTCCTGCCAGATCATTTCTCCAGCCTGTTGAGGTCCCTCTGGATTGTAGCACAACTCTCTCTTTTATAAGCCACTCTTCCCAGTTTTGTGTCACCAGCAAACTTGCTGAAGGTACACTCTGCCCCATCACCCAGATCATTAGTGAAGATGTTAAACAGGATCAGACCCAATACAGACGCTATTGCTTACTCCAGGGGTAACCACTAGCTACTGGCCTCCAACCATTGATCACCACTCTGAGCCTAGCTGTTCCGTCAGCTGTCAATCCACCCCACTGTCTGCTCATCCAGCCCATACTTCATCAGCTTCTCTATCAGGATCTTATGGGTGACAGCACCGAAAGCCTTACTGAAGTCTACCTAGACAACATCTACCACTAACCCCTCAGCTATCAAGCTAGTCATTTCATCTTAGAAAGTTATCAAGTTGGTCAAGCATGACTTCCCCTTGGTAAATCCATGCTAACTACTCTCGATGATCTTGTCCTTCCTGTGCCTGGAAGTGGTTTCCAGGATTAGTTGCTCCATCACCTTCCCCACGGATTGAGACAAAGCTCAGAACTACTGGTCTGTCGTTCTGCAGGTCCTCCCTTCTTGCCCTTTCTGAAGACAGGAGGGACATTGGCTTCCCTCCAGTCATCAGACAGTTCTCTCAATTGCCATGATTATTCAGTTAATGAGAGTGGCCTCACGATGACATCAGCCAGCTCCTTCTGCTTCATGTGTGCACTCCATCATGGCCCATGGACTTATGCATGACCGGTTTGCTTAGGTACTTCCTGACTTGATCCTCTTCCACTTTAGGTTTATTTTCCTTGCTCCAGACTTTCCACCAGTGTCTGGGACCTGAGATTCCTGAAGGTCCATCTTGCTAGTAAATATTAAAGCAAATAAGGTGTTCAGTCTCTCAGTCTTTTCCATGTCCTGTGTTTCCTGCCTCATTCAACAGTGGGCCCATGTTTACCCCAGTTGTCTTTTTGTCACCTATGTATTTATAAAAGCCCATCTTGTTTCCTTTGATATCCCTTTCCAGGGATTCCAGTTTCAATTCCAGTTAGACTCTGGCTTTCCTAACCCCATCCCTGCATGCTTGGATAGTGTCTCTGTATTCCTCCCAGGTTACTGTCCCTGCTTCCACCTTATGTATACTTGAGTCAGGAAGTTGTCCCTGATGCCCAGGAATCTCCTGGATTGCTTGTGCCCTGCTGTGTTGTCTCTCTAGCAGATATCGAGGTGGTTGAAGTCCCCTACAAAGACTAGGGTCTGCAAACATGATGCTGCTTCTGGCTATCTGTAGAAGGCCTCATCCACTTATTCTTCTTGGTCTGGTGGCCTATAGCAGACACCCACTACAGTGTCATCCATACTGGTTTGCTCTTTAATCCCCATTCATAAGATCTCAGTTGGCCCATCATCCATCCTCAGGCAGAGCTCCATGCATTCCAGTTGTTCTCTTACACAAAGGACAACTTCATCTCCTTGAATTCCAGGTCTGTCTTTCCTAAAGAGCCTGTATCCATTGCAACATTCCAATTATGTGAGCCATCCCACCACGTCTCCATGATTCTAGCAAGATCATAGTCCTACTGTCTCTAACTCACCTTGTTTACTCCCCACGCTGCATGCACTAGTGTACATGCAGTTCAGAGAGGCATCTAAGCACGCTGATTTCCCAGAATGGGTTTTGGGGATTTGTCCATAACGGTGCCTTGTAGGCATTTCCTTCCATACACGCAAATGCTGGAGATGAGCCCACTTCAGCCCCATTTTGTTGATTTTGTGTTTTTTCTGTCACATCACTCCTGGCTTACCGCTCCACCCCATTTCGCTCATCAACCATGTCCAGCGCTCCCTTGTGGGGCTGCTGGTAACTCTCTTCCTCCCCTCCTAGTTTAATTTCAGATTGGTTTTTGCCACTTCAGAAAACAGCAAAGTCACAGCATGGCAAAAGGGCTGAACAAAGCTTTTCCTTTTGAAGCGGAGGCTGAGAGACAGAGACCATGAGAAGATTATTTTTTTAATGTATGTAGGCTACAAATCTTTTCATTACTAAACACAAGTACACGTACATAAAAAGATGAGTCTTGGTGCTAAGATGGAGCAGGGGATGTGTAATCCACAGTCAGCACGTATTTTTGCAAGTTAATTTAGCGAGTAAATAGCTACAGATTTTCTTTAAGATGAATTATGAAGTACAGAATCAAAAGTACTGTTTTTTTTTCCTAAAACTCTATATCTCTTTCACACATAACACATCACTGCTTTATAATTTAAAAACAAATTGTGTTTCATATTTTCATAAAGAGCAATGGCTAGCTAGTCTACAGCTTTACACTTTTTCATAAATATATGTGTATCTTCCCTGGAAGTGGTGCCTTTTCAGCAAAAAGAAATAAAACTTATTCAGAGAAGGGCTTACGAACAAAAACTAACCAGCCACTAAGAGATAAATACACACAAATAAATTAGGAAATAAATTTAACATCTTAGAGGATGAGAGAAACAGGACTAACAAGGCTGCACCAGAAACAATATGCAACCGTACACTGTATATCTTACAGTCCTCAACGGTGTCATTAAAATCAGAATCCCTGAATATTCCCAGAAAGATATAATCTGTCACATACTATTTTAGGCCACATACATACATAAGAGAGCGTATGGCAAGAGAGAGTAACATCAGACGTATTATGACATCAAACAGTATTATTTCTTTTCTGGTATTCCAGACACTTAATCCAAAGATACACACCCACTAAAGTGAATGAGAATTTAGTTTTGCATAGGATTCTTCTTTTAATTAAAAAATAAAGAGACTTCAAACTCAACAAGAATATTTAAAATACATAACCTGTTTCTGAATTAGTTTCTCTCTGTGGTTTATACATGAAAGTTGGCCTAATGATCACTAGTTTTATGAATATTTATGCCCATGGCATGAGGAAAAAGGGTGATTCTAATTAAGTAAAAGTTTTTTAGGAAAGTTTACTTTAGGGAAAAGCTTTTGATTCCATCAACACTTTACTTTTTTGTAAAGCTAACTGTATAGCAGAGCCAATGCAAACAGGTGAGACCAAAATCTATTAGACAATTTTTTAAAATAAATCTACTTCATATTTGACATGCAAATGCTACTTTTCAGTGCTGGAAATTACCTCCCAAATAAAACACGAATAATTTTGATGGACAATGAATCAAACAGAAACACTAAAAATAAAAGAAAGTTGGCATGACTGGAATTCTTACCTATAATAGTAAATTTAAATATTTTAGATGGTAGAGGCCTTCCTGCGTAAGTGTCTGCATTACTTTCATTCAACACTACTTGTAGTTTCAAGGTATAGTTCCCAATTTTCTGAAGATTTTCTAAACAGAAATACAAATACAATTAGAAAGCCAAAAAAAAAAAGTAGAATTATAAATAAACTGAAAATATGGCATATGTGAACTTACCCATTTTTTTAAACCAGTACGGCCATTTGCCTCCATGCTGACTGATATGGGAAATTATTTCCTTATTCCCAGTAGGTGCTAAAAAACAATTAGGTACATGTATTTAGATTTTACATAATCATTCTTCATTTTTTCAAGTATTACTATCACTTCTACACTTAATAAATTCAGCTTCATAATTAATTCTATTGATTACAGCTAAAAAAAGAAATTAGTTCCCTCTCTAATCCCATTTTAATTAAAAATTACATTCAACTGAAAGCACCAGGTTTGTGAAGTTGAATTTTATTAGCTCTTTGGTTGTATGTTCCCAGTTAAGTCTGAGCAGTTGCAGGCTGTGCACTCCACCCTGGCAACTGATCAACTTGACAAATGATCATAACAAATTAGCTTAAATCAGAGCAATAATAAAAACGTGCAGTTGACTGAACATACAATAGAGGGAAAAACAACATTCCTTTTATGCTCCAGATTATTCTATGTCTTTACAAGCACTTCTGCAGCATTAAGACATTCAACAAGAGGACACACTGAAACTTTTGAGACAATTTTTTAGTGACTTGTTCTATAAGCCAAGATAATTACAGGAACAAGATCTATTGTCTGAAACTTCAAGAGGCATTAATATATTTGTTTTTCAAAATATAATTTAGAATAAATAATGTGACTGGAGTAAGACTACAGAGAATACAATCAAATGCAGTAAAAAATACACAGCTAAGTGCAACTGTTTCAGATCCTGTTCTTGCACCAAACTGCATACGTAAGAAAGTAACAGGTGTCAATTTTCTTGGGTGTCTTTCTCTGCATTTGTAATACTGAAAGTATGAGGTTATTAAAATAAATTGTGATGGTGTTTTGTAGAAAGAGCTAATTCAATTTTCTATGTCAGGGCTTTTTCCACCTTTGGTAGATACTAACACTAAGAACACAGAACTTCTCAAGTGAGTGCAGTTTTCCTATTGCAGCATCAGCTGCCACCAAGTCAAACTGGAAGCCTCCCTGTATAATGCAAGATGCAAAACTGGAAGATGCACACCTTTCTTCTTTCATTGCCCCAATATAGATAGACAATCTAAGGTGGAAATTTATCTACAGGAAGTCAAGAAAGTCTACACAAAAATGACAAAACAAACAGGAGCTTGGAAGAGAACAAACAAGAAAACCCTGGCTTTTAAAGGCAGAGCTCTTCTGTTCTGAAAAAGGACACAATCCCAAGAGTAAGTTCTGCACAAGAACCAGGTATGTCCAAAGTTGTTGTTATGTCTGTGACGAAAAACATCCTGATGTTTAATTTAAACAAGACTAAATTATTTCAGTGGAGCCACATGCAAAGACTTAAAACTTTCCCGTGAATCTCTGAATTTTTTCCTTTGGTAGAGGAAAAGCCCTTCAAACACTTTGTGTTAGTAGTGATTAATGATCTCTCTTCAGCTGCTTTGCTATAAAGCACCATTAGGACTTCCTAACCACCATGTTCTTTTCTTGACACTTCCACACAAATGTATTTATGAATATCACTAGTTTCCCTACAATCACTGAGATATGGAAGGCTGCACTTGGTGCAAACTATGCGTACCAGAAACAGCACAAGAAATTATGCTTTTATAGACACTGTAGGTTTTTGGAAAAATAAAAACCTAAGGCTAAATTATTTAAATTTGGCTGTTTTTCCTCACACGGAAACAGAAGAGAATTCTCATTCAACGTTGCAGGAGTTTTTTTGTTTATTGTCTCAAATCTTTTGGAAGCAAATGTTCTTCTGAGACAAAAGGTACCTTTTACTCATAGGATTACTACAGCACCAATATTTGCTTCTCATATGAACAAGTTTTCCATGTATAATATTCTGAAAACAACAGATAACCCTAATTCAAACCCCAATTTTGAATTGAACCTTGTATAAGGCTCCCCAGTAACAGACCAGATAAGAAGTTTCTCGTAGCTTGACTCTTTTGGCAGTCCACAGTATATTTTGCCAGGTATTTCACTCTTCAAAAGAGAAGAGAAACTTTTTGTACATTATAAGAAATTTGCTGCTGGCTTTCATATGGGTGTAACTGCTTTAATACAAGTGAGAGCTTCATATTATAAGAAAGGTTAGAGGGTTGAGTTTGACAGGTATGCCATACCCAAACTGTCACTTATAAGACTTATTCGTTGTTCTGGTGAAGATCAGGGGTATTACGCTAGTGATTCCTAAATTGACAAGAGACAAAAGCTAAGATAGGAAGCAGAAAACAGTTATAAGTACACATTTCTATCAACTGGTGGTCAGGAAACACAGAAGGTCCGAACATAGACTTTTCAGTGATTGGAGGTAAAGAGCAAATTTAATTTTATCTCTCCTAGCAACAACACTGACAAAACAAAATAGAAACAGCATGCCTCTTTCAAGTTTATACATTCTGAAGACAGGATGGTCTACCTTTATCAAGATTGTAACACACTGATTTGTCCCCTTGGCTGTTGGCAAATACAATCTGATAATCTGTATTACGTGAACATGGTTTTTTCAACCCAACCTTTTTATGCCCCAGCACGACACCTTGGACAGTGGACATGCACAGCAGACAGTCCCCATATAACAGGTGTCATTAAAGCACCACGTGCAGTCTTATGACATGTCTACTACACTGAAGCTACGATAGTTCCATTTGGGTTCCTCTGACATATCGCTACAGTAACCTCAGTGCTTCAAAAAGGTATTTCTACAACTCTTATCAGATAAAGAAATTGGATTTTCCTATTGCATATGGAAAGAAAGAAGGCAAAAAAGTCTCTATAAATTTCAGATACATTTGACACATGCAGGATTGGAGTTTTCAGAGAATTTACTGTTCTGTGTTCAACACACAACTGAGTATTTTCAGTCACCTCAGAGAGAATACAATTCTTCAACAAATGCAACTGAAGTGCCCATAAAATGGAAATCAAAAAACAGTAACTCACAAGAAACTTGATTTTTTAGAATTCTGAAGAGCCTTTACATTAGATATTAAACAAATCTAATCCCTACTCTTATGCAGCTCACGTGAATTGCTGTGTTAATTAAAGAAACATTTTAACCACGTTCTTGTGCATACTAAGCAGACGGCCTGGAACTGACAGGCCTCCTTACACGTGACAGAAGACAATCATAATATAGCAATAAGACATTAAACATTTGTCTTTGAAGCAATTATCACTTCATGAAATGTGGCTCTGGAGTACTACATGCTCTGACAGGATACTGTCCTTAAAATTAAAAGCTGTATCTATCTATCAAATTCTAATATGTATTATATGTATATACGCAAATAAATATATTATCCATTATGCATTTTTACAATAATAAATACTCAGTTAAATATACTGAAATACTTACAATGTAAAATAACCTTGAGTTCAACAAGAAGTTTCTTTGAACCTCCGTGGCTTGTACCTGGAAGTTTTTGCATTGCTTCTCCTTTTTTATTCAAAATTTCTATTCTTAATGCTCCTGTATTTAAAGAGAAAAATGACGGACTTTTAAAATGTGCTGGGTATTATAAGTAATTGGAGATTTCTGTATGCTTTTTTAACAAGAGTTCATAATATATTTTTAAATTGACATTTTACTTTTCAGTATGTGGAAGAAAAAATATACCTATTGGTGTACCCGCAAATCTTGTTTCATTTGGTAATAACTCATCTCCTTCAGGCCATGTTACTGACAATTTGTCAGGAAGTCTAGCGAAAGAGAAAGAACGAACAGTTCTTCTGTGAGTGAAAAAACAGGGTAATTTATCTTTAGCAGAATACACACTAAGCTAAGTTTTGGAGGGGGGAACCCTCCCCCGTCCCGCTCAAACTGTTTCTTCTTGGTTTAGAGTTCTTTTTACTGCAACAGCTGACTGCTTTCCCATTTGGGAATGAAATGGAACTTTTTTTTGTTCCTAAAGAAATACTAAAACTGTTATTAGGAACTACGGAAGTAATTAACTATAATTTAGAGCTTACCTTGCCATTTCATCCTCTATGTATTTTTTAACAGCTTTGTCAGACACTGTTCTGTCAAGTTTTGAGATTGGAATAGTTTTCATTTCAGCATACAATGCCTGAGGTTCCTGAAAAAAAAACATTGTGTGGTTATAAACAGCCAGATTACAGTATGTCAGAGAAAAAATACCTCTCTATCAAGGGACTAGACAAGTAGACATAGACAATGCAATATACTAACAAATACTACCTGGTGACTCCACAAGACACTGTTTTGAACTTCCCTGAAATCACAAGGGTTAAGAATGGATGC
This sequence comes from Pterocles orientalis, assembly GCA_011057875.1. Taxonomy (NCBI): domain Eukaryota; kingdom Metazoa; phylum Chordata; class Aves; order Pterocliformes; family Pteroclidae; genus Pterocles; species Pterocles orientalis. The sequence continues at coordinate 1,067,737 of WKFP01014084.1, forward strand.
ACAACATACTATTGATACCAACTGTAATACTCTATTTTATATGGAAATTTAAATAAATCAAATAATTGACCATGAATAATAATTTTAATACATTTACATTAAAACTAACATAACTAAGTCACTTGATTATTTCTAGATTGATGAATCTCAAAAAAACCCCCCATAATTTTCAACAGTTATTTAAAAGTCATTAAATAAGTCTGACCCAGGAATATATTTAAAGATTCCATAGGCATTCAAGATGTGTGAATCCTTTATATATCTCACCAGAGCAATCTGAACCTCTCCTCCGGTGGCAAATACATCTCCATCATGGTCTCCATACAAAAAAAAATTCTCAATACTTCCATAGAATATTGGAAGAGTCTTAACAGTTTTCACCTGTAAAGAGAAAACAACTAATGTCAATACATTACTTCTGCATCAAATGTAAAGTATTTGCCTTTTATAGGGTTCAAATGCTCTATTACAAAACAAACAAAACCCCAGATCCAATGAGCAACTAACTCACCAGCTGTCCAGTTTTGTATATTTTCCCATCCCACTCTATTGCAGCATACGTTGCCCAAGGGCTCTGCATTCTTTTGGATGGTAAATCAGTACGTGTAGTTATTCCTCTAAAGACTGTGAATTTTATCTGTTTGTCGTACTTTTCATGACAGTCCTTGAGCCACAAAGCAAATTCTCTGTCAATTTTCATTCGCTGCTCCTACAAAGAGATTACAAAAGAAACACATATTATCTATGTATTACAAAATTTAAACCTGACTACTGAAGTAGGAAAAATTATAAGAGTACAGCAATAGCGTACTCAGAGAAAAAAAAAAAAAAGTATTTTTCAGCTTGGAAACACTACAATATCCTGGGAAAGCTATAATTTAAGCCAGAGAAAGTATTGCCCTCAGTATCCATATTCCTCTATGAACAGGTTCTTTCCACAGAAACTGCCATATAAGAACTAAATAAAGTCATTGTTGAAGAAAATAAAAAAAACTAAATCTTATTTTTTCAGATGTAAAGAGTCAGCTTTACTTACTACTCACTAAAACTGAAAAAAATGTCTGCTGCAAAGTCCTGTAAAAGTGCCCAAGGCAAAAATTCTTCAGAAACCGGGTGACATGAATAAATGACCACTGAGTCAAAATTTCTATACCATATGCATTAAAATTAGCAAAGAAGAAATACTTAACAGAATATAATGATCACCTGTCCATTGAAGATTCTCGTGAACAGAGTATTCTTATCTTTTAGTTTCAGCTCCAGATCCATGAAAGTGAGTTTGTTTGTGCTGACCTGGAACTTATCATTGGTAAATAATGCTCCAGAAATTCTGTTGTAGCATTCAATTGGTGCCAATCCTCTCTTCTTGGGAGGAGCGCACCATTCAAAACTTAAACAAAACGAGAAAGACATTAAAACTCTTTCTTACAAAGAGAGGTTTACATAATAGAAACAGATTTGTTTACATTGTAGAAGGAGATTACAACTTACTCCTCCACAGTTGTGTATGGTATTAATCTTCCATTCCAAAAACATTCAAAAATAGGCCTTTTTCCTCTGGCACCTTTTTCTACTATAAAGCAGTCATCATCATCATCATCCATTAATTCTTGATTAAAAAAAAAGACAGTCTCCATAAATAAATTTATTTTAAAAAGCTAATACAATATCCAAAACCAGAGCAGTCTAAATTAAGGATCATCTACACTTACTAAGATAGGCACAGCAACAATACACATGATCTCAAGCTAGGTATATACAGTATCAGGATTTTTTTTTTCTGTTTAAGAAATACCAAGCAAAAAAACTAAAGAAAAATTTTAAACAGAGATTGAGTAATATTACCAAATCTACCAAAGTTGCAAATTTCAAATTTGAATATTACTTTTCTCCTTAGTTTCAACTGATGTTCTTCTAATACAATAAAATCTTGTCACAATTAAACTCAAGATTTGTTTTGTCAAAAAAACCAAACCAAAACAAAAGAATGCAAAACACCAACACAAATTATTTTAAAACCCTAGTGTCCAAAAACTCATCAAGACTGGATAAAACAATTTTTAAATTAAGGACTTAGACTGTGTGTTGTCCTCTGCGGTATTCTGATGTTAGGATCTCTTGAATCAAACTGCTGGTCTTTCATTACTTTCTCGGAGCAAAGACCTAACAGTCAGGAAAGTGGACATGTCATTCAGACTGCCTTCCGTAACAGTCTATAGTTTGAAATCAGATGGAGTTACGTCAAAAAATCAGGTTTACATGAACGAGTTACCACAACAGCCTATTTGCTCACAGGATTGTTCATCCAAAAGGATAGGAACTTTTCTGTTCTACCAAAACCCAAATTAGATAATTGAGAGTTCAATTGTTCTAGTTTCTATTTCATTAAAATGCTTAGAGCAGTAGGATCATCTACAACAGGACAGATAAGCAGCAAAACACTTCACTCACTTGATGGAAAAGATGGATCATCAGGGTATGTTTCTTTATCATACAGGAAGGGATGATATCGAATGATGCCTTCCACTATACCGTCTCCATCAAGATGTGCCTTAAACTCAAAACTATCTGCTGCAGTATTTATATACAATGTCTGCATGTCATCTTTGACCTCCCTAAGATTGACAATCTTTGGTACTTTTCCTTTTTCAAACATTGAAATCTAGAAAAAAATAAAACAAGCTGATTTTCCTTAGACCAAAAAACATAAAGTAGCATTTGAGACATTTATCTTAACTGTTAGCAAAATGAATTAGTTCCTATGTTGCAATGATAAATAGTATTATTTTTTAAAAAATTAAATTACAGTAATTTAAATGCTGCTGTAGTTCAAATGCAGGATTAAAGAGAAACAGGCACAATATGAAATAAACTGCCATCAAAGAAGAATTTTTAGGAGTAAGTATAAAATCTCTTACCTGAATGTCGATGTTGTTGAAAGGGCTTGTATCTTTTGTTACAGCACTAGTTTCATTTCCTTTTGGTCCATGGATGTAATAGTGATAGATATGTCTGAAATACATTTTAAATGAAAAATACATCTCAGAAAGTGAACTTTTAAAACTGCATATAATAATTTGCAAAAATCTAAATAAACTCATATATTTATTAAATATATTCTGTAGTTTGCCAGATTTCAAAATTGGGCCATCGTTCAGTTTACATTCATAGACAGATCCACCATCTTAACAGATAAGCCCACATGATTCACAGGTATCACAGACTTCCACATCTCCAAGCTCTGCAGGCCCATCGATGATATGACAGTACTGAGTGGACAGCATCATCCCCCTCTTAAACTGGGATGAAGCAGCAGCTTTCGGGTTTGTTTATTAAAAAAACAACAAACAAAACCCTAAAAACTAAACATAAAGCTAGGTATCAAGGTTCGGAGCACAGCTGTGAGAACAGTAACTCCTCAAGTTATTAAAAATCTGATATATCTTTATTACATTAAAAATATAACGATTAAATTTAATAGGCGATTAATAATTGGACAATTGTGCACCAATTATCAAGTCACACTGAAACTGACGTTTGTAAACATCTTTGTTTGGATGAGAGCTCCATACAGTTTTGCTGGTTCCTGTAAAATCAGTAAGCTAGGAAGACTGTGGCATCGACAAAATATGTATCAATAGTCTCAACAGGAATAAAGCCAATGATTTAGTACAAAAAGGAAGCAATTAATAATTATCTGATTTTATTGGTAGTCCAGTTACAAATCAAATCTTTTAAATCACAAACTTACGCCAGCTGCCTTGTCCAAAGATGAAAGAAGTTTTTCAAGTACTGCATATGATGTGCTTGTACACCTGTAATGACAACTGCTGTGAAACTCTCTTTATCCCTTTCTTCCAATATTAGGTTATGAAGAAATCTTTCATCATCACTTGTGATGTGAGAAGAGTCAGATGGCTACAAAAAGAGTAAAATAATAAGACCAGGAATGTAAGCTGAATTTCTGAACTCCTATTAGCTTTGAAAAGGATTAAAAAATAGAACAGGAAGATAATACAGACACAATACACAATGCTAAGTATTACAAAGGATTAATGCTTAAAATAAAAGCTCCCAAATCAAAATCAAGAAACCAAGCACCCAACATCCCCGATCCAGTTAATTTTCAACTCACTTTCATCACAGCATTTGAAGTGTTCAGACTAAAAATGAATTTAATCATGTTTAATATGACTCTGTATGATATCCAGGTTCTCATCTATCAAATGGAACAATTATGTGTACTAGACATAAGTCTTCTTTAAGAAAACCAAGCCAGAAAAAAAAAAAATCGCTTTTAAATGGAGAGGCTGCTTTCTGTAACAGAAACTGAAGTGGAAGACCTGTGTTTTTGCTGTGAAAGAGAAAGGCTGAATCCTCAGTTTCAGCTGAAATAACCAGTTGTGTCAGAGCAAAAGTTGTTCCTGATTCCAGAAAGTCTTGTCTTTTCTGTATGGATGCACTCCTATGACAGGAGGTTTCTAAGCTGTATAGAAACACAGCGGTTGATATCATGCTTTGTGTTGGACCAGCGGATGATCCTTTACATTTGGTGCATCCAGAAAAGAAGCTATTTTTAGTACAGTGATTGAGATCTTCACAGCAACTGCAAACAATTGGCACAGCTGGGAAGATATGCTTTTCCACACTGTAGTAAATGCAGCTTCATGCCTTGTTTTGCAGGAAAGCAGGCAAAAAGGAAACACATCACCAAGTTGTGAA
>WKFP01014084.1:1072478-1093890 GCA_011057875.1 Pterocles orientalis
AAAAAAAAAAAAAAAATCGCTTTTAAATGGAGAGGCTGCTTTCTGTAACAGAAACTGAAGTGGAAGACCTGTGTTTTTGCTGTGAAAGAGAAAGGCTGAATCCTCAGTTTCAGCTGAAATAACCAGTTGTGTCAGAGCAAAAGTTGTTCCTGATTCCAGAAAGTCTTGTCTTTTCTGTATGGATGCACTCCTATGACAGGAGGTTTCTAAGCTGTATAGAAACACAGCGGTTGATATCATGCTTTGTGTTGGACCAGCGGATGATCCTTTACATTTGGTGCATCCAGAAAAGAAGCTATTTTTAGTACAGTGATTGAGATCTTCACAGCAACTGCAAACAATTGGCACAGCTGGGAAGATATGCTTTTCCACACTGTAGTAAATGCAGCTTCATGCCTTGTTTTGCAGGAAAGCAGGCAAAAAGGAAACACATCACCAAGTTGTGAAAGGATACATCTACCTAACTGTAGGCAGTGAAATATGTTAGTCAATCAAGGGTTTTCTGTGAAGACTTACTTTCCCCAGGGAATCAAAGATTTCCCTTTAACCAGCAAGACAATTTAACCAAATTGCGAACTTTCACCAAAAAAGACCGCAATTCTTCAAATGCCGTCTTCTCCCCCCAGGGCAGCCTCTTTTAAACCTAACAGTCTTCCTGATTTCATCCAAGCAAGGGGTCGTTTCTTTGTTAGTGATGAGACCACAGATAATAAAGAAAAACCAGACTTGCTTGGTCCTAACCTCTGTATGATTTGGACAACGACCCAGAAGCTGCACACTGATGTTGAACAAGTGCTATACTGTACAACTTACAGAGTGGAATTACCTATGAAATGCTGTTCCCAAACTCTCTGGATGCCTTCCCACTACAGGTGACAAACTACCATAGCACTTTCCCCTACATTCCCAGCATCCATCTCAACTAGATAAAGTAGCATTTACTTGTTGGCAATATGAAACCTTCCAGGAAAGTAAATGCAGTAAAGACAGGTGCCTACTATCCATCAACAAAAGATGATCATATGGGGTGCCATCAGTGCCATTTCTCTTCAGTGTTCTGGCCTTGTTCTAGAGTATCTTAGGTTTGATACTAATTACATCTTGGTTTCGTTGCAAAAGTAAATTCCTTTATCAAATCAATGCCTCAAAGATTCAGTTATTTTTTTTCTTGCACTGCAATAATCCATTATAACTTCTATTTCTATCATAGTATTCTCTTGCCCACCAATGTGTACTGCAGACCATTTTTCAAGACATTAAAGAGACAAATTCACACATTTAATTTCACATCAATACAACGAACTGGCCTGGCTATTTCAATTATTGGCAAAAATTTCTTAGACCAAAGTTGTCTACCCATTATCTCCACGCTTCACCCCTATTATTTGAGTGCTTCACATCACTTCTTCTCTCTTTGATATTTACAGGCTATTTCTTCCCTCTAGCAGAGCTTTACTTGCAACTTTTTTTTCTTAACTATGTCAGCTTAACTTTCACTTTACAGTATCAACACAGCTTTTCAAACAGTTGATTGCACCACCTTCTTGAATTCTTAAGTAGTATCTATGCATCTCATTCTGCAAGCTTCCTACAACTAATGTCTGTTAGCTTATTATTTTCTACTTTTCTATCCCCTACCCTCCCTTTTAATATCAAATGGGGAGGGAAAGCATTTGTCCCCTCTACAAAAAAACATTTTTTCTGCTTTTATTTTCAGTTTCTATTTCTGTGACTCTACTTTCTCATCTCTATTGCACAGAGATTAAAAATAAAACTTCTGCATTTCTGACAATTCATTCTTTGTCCCAAGTCACTGACACAAGATTGGCATGATAACAGAACTTTATTTACCTCCTATTCTTTTCTCACCCATACAAGAGGTCAAGAACACTGATATAACCCACAATTATATAACCAAGGTCTGATTACCTCATCATACACAGCACCCACTTATGCTCCCACCTGCACCCTTAGCTGTATCTTTGCCTTTATCTCCTTGCTCAAAAATGTCCAAAGAACATTTCTTTTAGGTCTCCCTCCTTATCTTACAGCTTTTTCCTTAAGCTTGTCTTCTTCATGAAAACCATCAGGACTGTCCATTCTAGTTTTCAATGAAATAGTTTGTTTCTTTTATAAAATCAGTGAAGATTTGTGAAACCACTAGTTTTGTTGATCTGGTTGGACTTTTTTCCCATATGCGGGTTATTTCTTCTACATATTTCTACATATGCACAGTTTGTTTCCCCAATTTATTCCTTACTACTTCAGAGAACGAACATTTTCTTTATGTTTCATGCATAAAAAACCAATTGCTGTTCTTAGAAAGCTATTTTTAAATATTTTTCTTATCCTCATACGTCAAACTACATGGTATTTCTGTCCTTTAAGCTAAACTGAAAAGAGAAAAAAGAATCACATACAAAGAAAGCCCTATGATACAGTGTCTTCAGGTTTCCCATTACTTCCTTTTATACTCCTGGGTGCAAATGATTTAATAAGACGAAGACATCCCCTGGGAAGTATTACAAGAATATTACATAGTGAAATGATCTTAACCTGGGAAAGGCTTTCAATTAAAAAAGAGAAAGTATTAAGACTATTTACCTTTCTGTTTCGAATGTATCCACTATATATTGCTTCTTTGTTTTTCTCCTTCTTTTCAAAATCCTCTTTAGAAAGGACAAGTTCATGAACATCCTGAGATTCTGCAGGTTTGCTTATCATCTGATTTTATTAAAGAGACAGCATTTAAAATCAAAATACTACTTAAAATTAATATAATACAATAGTTTAATGCTTTGATTAGAAGCTAAGATAATAACAATCGGATTATGTGAAAATATTTTAAAATAAAGTTAAAAGATTGACATATACTTACTCTGGCAGACTGTCCAACGAAGAACACTGCTTGTTTGCCTCCAACTCCAAAATACGAGATATCACTATTTAAACTACGAGGCACTGGCAAAGGGCGTACATACCCTGAATGATCACTGAGAGTAAAAGTGGCTTTAATAAATTTTCTCACAACAAAAGTAGTTTAAAGAAAGAAATTTCTGACCTAAAGAGGTTGTATTAAATTCTTCCTGCAGTCACTTCATTCAAAAATCCCTCACTTTAGAGCTATTATAATCACAACATTAAAATCTATGTGCATAAAATTCTTGATGTATTCTTTTTAAAAGCATGATGGCAGAGTACCTCTTTTCCTAAGTCATAAGACGCTTCTGTCCCTTCTAGCAAACCAAATCTTATTTCAGTCATACGAGTTCAACTTTTTCGTCTGAATAACACTTTTTCTTATTACTAGCTACATACAATTTTTTAACACTGAAGTTCAGATGAAAGAGAGGAAAATATCTGGCAGGGAGAATATGATAGAAAAAGAAACTATTCTGAAAACTTTTCTCCATTGTTAACTCTGCAACAGGGACAGAGTCAACAGGTCTGTGTGATAGCTACTGCAGTAACAGCAGTTATGCACAGTTTTAAAGGTTGGAAGTAAAAGGCAAACCCCTCAATGCTCCCCCTTCGACCATGGCAAGACACTAACTGTGAAGCTGCTGCAAATGGAAATGGCTTGCAAAGCAAGCCTGATCTTTCTGACATCATCCTTTCATAGAAATACTTTTGAGTCAAAATGGGAAATAATGCCAATCAACTATTAAATGCAGTCTTGCAGAGACTACATATGCCATCAGTAATTAAATTCCATTTCTTTTAAGTCAGCTTTTACAGATGAACAGTCTTACCTACTTTAAGCAAACAGTTGGACAAACATCTGATTTTAAATCGTAGCAGGCCCGAATGAAAACAAGATGCAGACAGTATCCTGGCATAATTTACAGCTATGCTCCCATTGAACAGTATAATTCACGTTTTTTTGTAGTTTAAACCTATAGCTTAAAAATACTACAAATTCACCTATAGCAATTTCAACAAGCGGTTAATTTCTCTACAAATGACTAGATGACACAGAATCGCTTTTTACGCACTTATCTCCAGTTGTTTGATAGATATTAGTCATTCCATTTGGAGATGCTTCCAATGCAAAAAAACCCTCTTCAGCTATATTATCACTTTCCACTGCCCCATTTTTTTTCACACTAGTTTCTCACAGGACAAATTAGTTATGGTGGAGGCTGCGATCCTCATCTTCACACTTACTGTCTTAGGCTTAAGATATCTAAACAGTGAATAAAGCTCAAGAACTGCTCCTCTGGAATTTCCTACACCCCTACTAGGGTGGAAGAACTCTCGAGAAGATCTCTCGAGAAGAAAACTGTAAAACGAATTCCTGTAAGTAACAAAATCCAAGATAAACCTCCACTTCCTTATTTAAAAGCAAAACATTTATTTTGCCTAGCCTCCTTAAAAAAAACCAGACATCTTCAAGTACAATTTTGCATTACATTGTACACAATTAAGATACAAAAAAACCCCCAACAAAAAACAACAAAAAAACCCAACAAAAAACCCAGAGAAAAATCTAAACCAAAACCCTGCATCTGATATTCCAGTAGCATTACAGATATTGAATGCTCTGCTTAATATACTGCTGAAAGGCTGTCAGGTAACTGATGAACACACTATTAAAAAACCCCTGCAGAACACAGAATGCCCCTAACTGTATGTAGGCAAGTCAAAGACAGCTTGGAAAACACCACAAGAATAAAACCACAGTATCGCAATATTAGAAGAACAGTTTTCTGTTATAAAGCTTCTCTATTTCCTACCTACAAAAAGTATGTGTTTATTTATATGCAATCATAGAATGACAGGTTTAAGTGTTGGTGTAGAGAGATGTCTTAAAATCATATTCTGTGGACCTTTGCAGAGTTTGCTAATTGTTGCAGAAACAATTAAAACTTTCTAACCTCTCGAAGTCATCTTGTCTTACAAACTTTGACAATCTATACACAGCCCAGTTGTTAAGCTGTTTAGAAGTCATTCCTCTTCCATTATCGAGCACAGCAACAGCTGGTTTTCCTTGGGAGTCATCAAATAACTGTTTGGGGAAAAAAAAAACACAACAAGGAGCACCAGAAAAAAACCCAGGATAATGCAAACCACACCCAAAAAAAGTAAAATATTTCTATCTTACCAATTTTATCTGTATGCTCCGAATACCTGTATTTCGGGATGTAGCTGACAGAGAATTGTCAACCAACTCAGCAAGGGCAAATGCTAAAGAAATCAAAGAGAAATAACCCTATTAAAATCTTCTTCTCAAAAGACAGCACCCAGATTGGGAGTTTTGATAAACACTTATAGAAAAATTAATACAAGAAACCACAGACTACATATACCTCTTTAAAGCTTAACAGTTCTAATACAAGGTCGTTATAGTAACTATATGACAGATGACTAGATTTCTCCATTTTTCTACTCTTCATCACTCCGTTCTTGCACTACAGGCAGAGGTGTGATCATCCCACTCTATCTCTCCTACTAATGCCCCTGGGGATGCAGCCCAGGATCCAGTTTGCCTTTGTTGCTGCAGCAGTGCACTGCTGACTCATGTTCAGCTTGGTGTCCACCAGGACCCCCAGGTCCCTTTCAGCAAGGTTGCTCCCCAGACACAAAGACTGTCCTGGGCTCAGCTGGGATAGGGTTAATTTTTCACAGAAGCTGGGAGGTGGGCATAGCCAAAAGGATATTCCATACTATGCTGACACCATGCTGACCTCATGCCCAGGATATAAGGGGAAACTAGCCCGGAGAGAAGTATGGGGTCTTCGTGAAGCTCTTGGTGGTGAGAAGGTTTCAACTATACCACTGTTTTCATTGTATTCTATATTCTCCTTTTTCTCATGTTGTATTATTAAAATCTGTTACCTCAAGTCACAAGGCTCCACCTTTTTTTTTTTATTGTTTCCCCGATCTTACTGGGAGGGGGAAAGGCGGGGGGGGGGAGGGAACAACCACGTGGTGGTGGCCCTGACCCAAGACAATGTTTTTGACGCCCAACGTGGGGCAAGAAGGGTTGAAGTAACAGGAAGACAGGCCAGTACATGATTTAATAATTTGTTATACTAATTTCTTGTATTAGTCAAACAACTTGCTGGTCACGATGCTGGTCCATTTGTTCTCATGGTGGTGTTACGTAAAGTCTTATACGCATTATGTTTTCCCTATGGCACTGTTTATCAGCTCAGGGAGAAGGACTAGGGCAATGATTGTGTTGTATTGGACAATGCTGGCTTATGGTATGATGGAGGCACTGGCCATGCAGTTCAGCAGGTGCTTGTATGTGGTACTGTTGTATCTCGGGCGCCCCCTCTCAGTGTTTGTTGGTAATCACACTCAATTTAAGCAAGAAACGGGGAAGGGGGCACAAGTTCCCACTCCTTCACTTCCTCTCTCCCATTTAGGCTGATTACAGCAGTTTTTAAGAGTTTTGAGTATCCTGGGGATGTTCAAGTCAGCATGCTCTTACTGCTGCTGTGTATCCTTGGGGTGTGTCAGGCCGTGTTCAGGGTTCTACCAAGATTTTGTAAGAATGCCATCCAGAGATCTGCCCCACGGCTGGAGAGCCATGGGTGGCACGACATCTGGGAGAATACGGGCAAGTATCCACAGAATTTCTCACTTCCCATGATTTGGAATTTCACACCTGAACAATTGCAGAACCCCGACAGAGCGATAGAATACCTGAAAAACAAATGCTGTAACTATCCCAAAGAGGCACAGCTTATTACACTGTGCTGGGCCCTGACCAGCATTTACCAAATACTGCTTGATACTATGCAGCATTCTCGGGGGGAAGAAGGGAAAAACAGACTAACAGCCACCGTCCCCTGTACCCCGACCCCCCCGACAGCCACTGCGACTACCCCGACCCTGCTGACAGCTGAAACAGAGAACCAACCCGTGTCAGTGTCGATCACCCCTACACAAAAGAAGAAATATACCAAAAAATCAGTTCGCTTAGTGAGAGATAATGACGACCTAGGCTCATCAAAAGAACAGGAGGAAGAGGTAGAACCAGAGATAATCACCTGATCCCTATCCCTGAGCAAGCTGTGAGAGCTAAAAAATTATTTTGGCCACCACCCAGATGAGTGCTATGTTACCTGGCTGCTTCTGTACTGGGATAATGGGGCCAGCAGTCTGGAATTAGACGGTTAGGAAGCCAGGACACCTGTCTAGGGATGCTGGCATTGACAAGGAAATTGTAAGAACGACACCAGCCCTCAGCCTCTGGAGATTGCTTTTGATTAGTGTAAGAAAAATATACTCCTTCAAGGAAGACATTCCGTGTCACCTAGGGAAGTGAACCACCATGGAGAAGGGTATCCAGTACCTAAGGGGATTAACTGTGCTGGAGGTGATTTGTAATGATCTGGACAATGAGCAGTTACCCACCAATCCAGACAAAGTCCAATGCATGAATGTGATGTGGCAGAAGTTTCTACGAAGTGCACCACCATCGTATGCCAACTCATTGGGAATAATGTGCTGGAGAGAGGTTGAGGGACAGACGGTAGATGAATTGGCTGGCTGACTCCAGCAACACAAAGCAAGTCTCTCTTCCTCCCTACGGGCCTGCATCTCAGCTGTGGAAAAACTGTCTCATGAGTTCAGGCAGTTCAAAGAGGATAGATCCCACCTCTCATCTGCACAAGCCATGCCTCCACAAAGAGACCAGAGGCCCACATCTCAGTTATCAGGAGCAGGCACTCCCTGGCCCAAGGGAGTGGATATAAAGAACACACACCACGGCGTGACCTGTGGTTTTATCTGCTTGACCACAGAGAACACATGAGGATGTGGGATAGAAAACCCTACTTGGATCCTAAAGGCATAGGTTCACGAGTTGGAAGGAAAACCAATTGTGCCAGGAGATCCCTCCTGGAAAAGCACTGCTCTGGATTCCAATGGACAGTTCTCCAAACAGGGCAAGAGATCTGACCTCACTTACGATCCTCTTGAAGGGACTTCCGATTCATATGTACAACAAGTGAGTGATGGACACTACACCCAGGATTAGGGGGGCCCTGACTCCAGCCAGGTGGAGGAAAGGGATAACCGGCTTTATTGGACTGTGTGGATTCAAGGGCCTGGCACATCTGATCCACAGGAATATAAGGCTTTAGTGGACACCGGCGCACAGTGCACCTTAATGCCATTGAGATATAAAGGGTCAGAACCCATCTGTATTTCCAGGGTGACAGGGGATCCCAAGAGCTGACTGTACTGGAGGCTGAAATAAGCCTAACAGGGAAAGAGTGGCATAAGCACCCCATTGTGACTGGCCCAGAAGCTCCGTGCATCCTGGGCATTGACTACCTCAGGAGAGGGTATTTTAAGGACCCAAGAGGGTATCGGTGGGCCTTTGGTATAGCTGCCTTGGAGACTGAGGGAACTGAACAGCTGTCTGCCTTGCCTGGTCTCTCAGAGGAGCCTTGCATTGTGGGGTTGCTGAATGTTGAAGAACAGGTGCCCATTGCTACCACAACAGTGCACAGAAGACAGTACCGCACTAACCGAGACTCTCTGATCCCCATTCATGAGCTAATTCGCGGATTGGAGAGCCAAGGGGTGATCAGCGAGACCAGCGAGACCTGTTCACCTTTTAACAGCCCCATATGGCCAGTGCGAAAGTCTAATGGGGAATGGAGACTGACAGTGGATTATCGTGGCCTGAACGAAGTGACACCGCCACTGAGTGCTGCCGTGCCTGATATGCTGGAGCTTTAATATGAACCGGAATCAAAGGCAGACAAGTGGTACGCCACAATTGATATTGCTAATGCATTCTTTTCAATCCCCTTGGCAACGGAATGCAGGCCACAGTTCGCTTTCACCTGGAGGGGCGTCCAGTACACATGGAACCGACTGCCCCAGGGGTGGAAACACAGCCCCACCATTTGCCGTGGACTGATCCAGAATGCACTGGAAAAGGGTGGAGCCCCAGAACACCTGTAGTACATTGATGACATTGTTGTACAGGGCAACACAGGAAAAGTAGTTTTTGAGAAGGGGAAGAAAATAGTCCAAATCCTTCTGAAGGCCGGCTTTGCCATAAAACAAAGTAAGGTCAAAGGACCTGCAAAGGAGATCCAATTTTTAGGGAAAAAATGGCAAGATGGATGTAATCAGATCCCCATGGAGCTAATCAACAAGATAGCAGCTATGTCTCCACCAACCACCAAAAAGGAAACACAAGCTTTTCTAGGTGTTGTAGGTTTTTAGAGAATGCACATTACAGTCAGATTGTCAATCCTCTTTACCAGGTGACCTGGAAGAAGAATTATTTCAAACGGGGCCCAGAACAACGGCAATCTTTTGACCCAGATTAAACAGGAGATAATCCATGCTGTAGCCCTTGGGCCAACCCAGGCAGGACCAGATGTCAAAAATGAGCTCTACACTGCAGCCAGGGAGAATGACCCTGCTTGGAGCCTTTGTCAGAAGGCACCGAGGGAGACCTGAGATCAACCTCTGGAGTTTTGGAGTCAGGGATACAGAGGATCCGAAGCTCACTACACTCCAACTGAAAAGGAGATATTGGCAGCATATGAAGGAGTTCGAGCTGCCTCAGAAGTGATTGGCGCTGAATCACAGCTCCTTCTGGCACCCCGACTACCAGTGCTGGGCTGGATGTTTAGGGGAAGGTTCCCTCTACACATCATGCAACTGATGCCACGTGGAGTAAGTTGATCGCACTGATCACACAGCGGGCTCAGATAAGAAGCCCCAGTCGTCCAGGGATTTTGGAAGTGATCACGAACTGGTCAGAAGCCAAGTATTTTGGAATATCGCCAGAGGAGAAGGTGACATGTGCTGAAGAAGCCCCACCATCTAATAAGCTACTGGATAATGAGAAGTGGTATGCCCTGTTCACTGACGGGTCCTGTTGTCTTGTAGGGAAACATCGGAGGTGGAAAGCTGCTGTGTGGAGCCCTACAAGACGAGTTGCAGAAGCTGCTGAAGGAGAAGGTGAATCGAGTCAGTTTGCAGAGGTAAAAGCTATCCAGCTGGTTCTAGATATTCCTGAGTGAGAAAAGTGGCCAGTACTCTATCTCTACACTGACTTGTGGATGGTGGCAAATGCCCTGTGGGGGTGGCTGCAGCAGTGGAAGCAGAGCAACTAGCAGCACAGAGGCAAACCCATCTGGGCTGCCCCACTGTGGCAAGACATTGCTGACACAGTAGAGAAACTGGTTGTGAAAGTGCGTCATGTAGATGCCCATGTACCCAAGAGCTGAGCGAATGAGGACCATCAAAACAACCAGCAGGTGGATCAGGCTGCAAAAATTAAAGTGTCACAGGTAGATTTGGACTGGCAACATAAAGTTGGAATTATTTATAGCCCGTTGGGCCCATGATGCCTCAGGCCATCAAGGAAGAGATGCCACATACAGATGGGCTCGTGACTGAGGGGTGGATTTTACCATGGACGTTGTTGCACAGTTTGTTCATGAACGTGAAACTCGTGCCGCAGTCAAGCAAGCCAGCGGTTCAAACCTCTCTGGTATGGAGGATGATAGCTGAAATATAAATATGGGGAGGCATGGCAAATAGATTACATCACACTTCCACGAACCCATAAAGGTAAGCATTATGTGCTTACAATGGTTGAGGCAACCACCGGATGGCTGGAAACATATGCCGTGCACCATGTCACTGCCCGAAATACTATCCTGGGCCTTGAGAACCAAGTTCTGTGGCGGCATGGCACCCCAGAAAGAACTGAGTAAGACAATGGGACTCATTTCAGGAACAGTCTCATAGACAACTGGGCCAAAGAGCATGGCATGGAGCGGATATATCATATTCCCTATCGTGCACCAGCCTCTGGAAAGATTGAGTGACACAAGGGGCTGCTTACAAACCACACTGAAAGCAACCAGTAATGGAACCTTCAAACATTGGGACGCACATCTAGCAAAAGCCACCTGGTTAGTTAACACAAGAAGATCTACCAATCGAGCTGGCCCCGCCCAGCCAAAACCTCCACATACTGTAGAAGGGGACAAAGTTCCTGTAATGCACATGAAGAGTATTATAAGGCAAGACAGTCTAGGTTATTCCTGTGAAGCTCTTGGTGGTGAGAAGGTTTCAACTGTATCACTGTTTTCATTGTATTCTGTATGTTGTCTTACTATATTATCCTTTTTCTCGTATTGTATTATTAAAATCTGTTGTTACCTCAACTCACGACGTTCCACCTTTTTTTTTTATCCTTTCTCCCATCTCACCAGGAGGGGGAAAGGGGGGTGGGGGAGGGAGCGACCTTGTGGTTGTGGCCCTGACCCAAGACAAAGACCCATGCCTGTACTGGACTCTTTGCTTATGTCATCCCAGGAGTAAGACTTTGGTTTTGTCTTAGTTAAACTTCATGTAGTTCTCACTTGCCAACTCCTAAAGCCTGTCCAGGTCTCTTTGTAAGATGGCCCTCCCTTCTGATGTGTCCACCTCACCATCCAGTTTAGCATCATCAGCAGCACTGGTAAAAATCACAACAGACAAGTATTTCATTCTACTGCTTTTGTTCTCATTTCTCTTGTAGTCTCCATCATATATGGAAAAACACAGCTCTTAACAACAAACAACTTCAGAAGCCCTTGAACCCAAGATGAGAGTAAAAGAATAAACAATACAAAACATTTACCAATAAAAAAAATCCGTCAGGTAAAATTAACAGAAAAAGTCAAGCAGCTGGAGATGAGAGTAACCTAAGATAAGATGCTACCCAACTACCCCAGCATGGCTTCAGTATCCATAACAAGTATCTGCCAGTAAGCCACTGTACATTTCACTGAAACATGACATAGGAGCTAGGGGTGGTTAAGGTGTTTCATTTTCAGCAGAAAGAACTACTACTGCTCAGCTTGAAGATCTACCTGTGTGGCACAAATACAGTGATGAGGTATGATATCTGCTAGCTTCATACAGTCATATTCCCCAAATAAACTGTCCAACTGTTGACAACTCTTTGCTATGCAATCAACAATCTTCCTGTCATGAAGAGCAGAGGGAAGAAAAAAAAGCTTGACATATAAAGAAAAGGAAAATACAGGTTTGACACACACAACCCACTCTGATCTACCCACCTGTGATGGGTTGGCCCTTGGCTGGGGGCCAAACCACACACACCCGCTCACACAGTCCCTGCCCCCACCCAATGGTAGGGGAGAGAATTAAGTTCACTCTGCTCTGCTTAACCCACGACACCACCAATCCTTACTGATCTACACCTTTGCAGCTTTCTCTCTTTTACTTTACACTCTTTGCTACTTTGTTCCTGTGTAACTAATTTCTTGCCCTTGATGAGCATTTTTAATACTTATGCTGGAGGGCTCACAACAGCTGACAGATCTCCAAGGACTACCTCCTCAAAGAATAAGAGTAGTTCACCCCACTGTGCTGAAACTCAAATAAGCATAGCAGAAGGCCAGAACTGATGAATAAGACTCCTGACCAAGTTCAAATGCTGATGGCAAGTATCCACAAGGTTGAAGAGGGGATGAGCTATCCAGAAGGAATACAGAAACACTGACAACGTGTTGAACAGCCAGTCAAGGGAAGTGATTCTTCCTCTCTATCCAGTTCTTGTGAGACTGCATTCTGAGGACTGCGTCCAGCTTTAGGTTTCTCTGGAAAAGACACTGAAATAGTGATGTGCATCCAGAGGAGTTCTCCAGATAATCAGAGGGCTTGAGCACCAGATGTGCAAGGAGAGGCTGCTGAGGCAACTGAGATGGTTCAAACTAATGCTAAGGGAGCAGTCTTTGGCTTATTGCTGTCTTTATTGCTAGGAGGGTAGAAAGACAAAGCCAGACTCTTCTCAGAGGTGTACAGCCATAGAACAGCAACCAACAGAAAAAAGTTCCAACGTGGAAAATTCATTAAAGATGTATTTATTCTATAATCAAATACTGGAACAGGCTACCAAAACAGGTTGTGGAATTTCTGCTCAAAACTGAACTTGTACACCCACCTGATCTAATTCACTTTGCTTTGAGCAGGGGTTAGATGACATGATCTGTGGAGATCCCTTCTGACCTAAACTACTCTAGGATGCCATGTAACCATTTCACATGTTCAAAATCACCCAGCACTTCCTTGAAAAGTCCTTGGATGGCTACTATAGGTAATGATTACCATACATATGCCTTCATTTTCAACAATGTCAGGTTCAGTCATCAATTCAGTGTCGCAAGGAAATGAAATAGCAATTAGCTTTCCTTTATAAAAGTCTTGAGCTGAGCTAGAGAGGCAAGAAGCATCAATCTCAATTTAAGAAACTAGCCACAGACAAGGAATATTTAGGCTAGTTTGCACTGCTGTACCTCAGTTTTATTTATTTTGTTCAAAAAAAGTAAAAATAAGAGCCTTAATTAAACAGAACAGAATGTACATTCTTGGAAAAAACAAACCTCTGAGATCCATGATTGACACAGAAAATGTGAACAAGAGATGACAGAATCCTAGAATGGTTTAGGTCAGAAGGGGCCTTCAAAGATCATCTAGTTCAAACTCCCTTGCCATGGGCAGGGCCATCTTCAGCCAGATCAGGTTACTCAAAGCCCCATCCAACCTGACCTTGAACATGTCCAGTGATGGGACATCCACAACTTCTCTGGGCAACCTGTTCCAATTCTCACCACCCTCATAGTAAAGAGTCCCCTATGTCAAATCTAAATCTACCTTCTTTCAGTTTAAAACTGTTACCTCATGGCCCCTTATTACAGGCCCTGGTAAAAAGTCTCTCTCCATCCTTCTTTATACGTTGAAAGGCTGCAATAATGTCTTCCCAGAGCCTTGCCTTCTCCAGGACGAACAACCCCAACTCTCTCAGCCTTTCTTCATATGACAGGTACTCCGGTCCTCTGATCGTTTTCATAGCCCTCCTGTGGACCCACTCCAACAGGTCCATGTCTGCCTTGTGCTGGGGGCCCCAGAGCTGAACGCAGTACTCCAGATGGGGTCTCACAAGAGCAAAGTAGAGGGGGAGAATCACTTCTCTTGACCTGCTGGCCACATTACTTCTTACACTGCCCAAGATACGGCTGGGTTTGCGGGCTGCAAGTCCACATTACCAGCTCACGTCCAATTTTTGATTGGCCAGTATCCCCAAGTCCTTCTCTGCAGGGCTGCTCTCAATCCATTCAGCCCCAAGTCTGTGCTGATATTGAGGATTGCTCTGCCCCAGGTGCATGGCCTTGCACTTGGCCTTGTTGAATTTCATTACATTCACACTGGCCCACTTCTCAAGCGTGTCAAGGTGCCTCTGGATGTCATCCTTTCCCTCAAGCATATCAACTGCACCACTCAGCCTGGTGTCGTCGGCAAACTTGCTGAGGATGCACTCAATCCCACTGTCCATGTCTCCAACAGATGTTAAATAGCACCGGTACCAGTACCAATCCCTGAGGAACGCCACTTGTCACTGGTCTCCAATTGAACATCGAGCCATTGACCACAACTTTTTGAGGGCAACCATCTAGCCAGTTCCTTATCCAGCATGTGGTCCTTCTGTCAAAACCATGTCTCTCCAACTTAGAGACAAGAATGTCATGTGGGACAGCTTCAAAGGCTTTTAACAAGTCCAGGTAGATTATGTCAATTGCTCTTCCCTTATCTACCAACACTGTGACCCCACCATAGGCGGCCACCAAATTTGTCAGGCACTATTTGCCAATAGAGGAAGCTATGTTGCCTGTTAGAAATCACCTCTTTATTTTCCATGTGCCTTAGCATAGTTTCCAGGAGGATCTGCTCCATGATCTTGCCAGGCACAGAGGTGAGGCCAACCAGCTTGTAGTTGCCCAGGTCTTCCTTACTTCCTTTTTTAAAAATGGGGGTTGTTTCCCCTTTTCCAGTCAGCAGAAACTTCCCCAGACTGCCATGACTTCTTAAATACAATGGATAGTGGCGTAGCAACTTCATCCGCCAACTCTCTCAGGACCCGTGGATGCATCTCATTGGGTCTCATGAACTTGTGCACCTTCAGGTTCCTTAGATGGTCTCAAATCTGATCTTCTCCTACAGTGGGCAGTTCTTCATTCTCCCATTCCCTGCCTTTGACTTCTGTTACTCGGGCAGTGTGGCCTGAACACTTGCAAAAAAGTCATTGAGTACCTCAGCCTTCTCCATATCCTAGGTAACCAGGTCTCCTATTTCCTTCTTGAGAGGGCCCACGTTTTCCCAAGTCTTCCTTTACCACCAGCATACCTACAGAAGCTTTTCTCGTTGTTCTTGATGTCCCTGGCTAGACTGAACTCTATCAGGGCTTTAGCTTTCCTAACCTGATCTCTGGCTGCTCAGACAGCTTCTCTGTATTCCCCCCAGGCTACCTGTCCTTGCTTCCCCACTCTGTAGGCTTCCTTTTTGTGTTTGAGTTTGACCAGGAGCTCCTTGTTCATCCATGCAGGCCTTCTGGTGTTTTTGCCCGACTTCCTCTTTGTTGGGATTCATTGCTCCTGAGCTTGGAGAAGACGATCCTTAATATTAACCAGCTTTCTTGGGCCCCTCTTCCCTCCAGGGCTTTATCTCACAGTACTCTACCAAGCAGATCCCTGAAGAGCCCTAAGTCTGCTCTCCTGAAGCAGAGCAGGGCAGTGAGCTTGCTCTGCACCCTCCTCATGGCCCTAAGGATTTTGAACTCCACCATTTAACGGTCAGTGCATCCCAGGCTGCCCTTGAGCTTCACATTCCCCACCAGCCCTTCCTTGTTGGTGAGAACAAGGTCCAGCATAGCACCTCTCCTCATTGGCTCCTCTATCACTTGGAGAAGGAAGTTATCATCAGTGCATTCCAGGACTCCTCCAACAGGTATCAGGGTGGTTGAAGTCCCCCGTGAGGACCACAGTTCGTAAGTGTTGAGGGTGCTCTTATCTCCCTATAGAGGGCCGCAGCCATTTGTTCTTCCTGGCTGGGTGGCCTGTAGCAGACCCCCTCTATAATGCCACCTGTCCCTGCCCTCATTTTAATCCTGACCCACAAGCTCTTGGTTGGCTCCTCATTCATCCTCAGATGGAGCTCTATGTCCGTGACAAGCTGGAATGCATGGGGGAAACACCCCCTACTCATGTCCCCTGCTTGTCCTTCCTAGAGCCTGTATCCCTCCATTCCAACGCTGCAGTCACAGGATCCATCTCACCATGTCTCCATTATGTGAATGAGATGATAGCCCTGCAGGCATGCACACATCTCCAGCTCCTTGTTTGTTCCCCATACTATGTGAGTTTGCATAGAGGTAATTAAGTTGGGCTCCTGGTGAGGCTGGACTTCCTATGTGCTGCTCTTCAGGTGCTTTCCTGCCAGCCTGTGATCCTTCTCTAGGCTCTGGAAATCTACTGCTGGCTCTGGCATCAAACTGGTAGGAGCAGATGGACTGAGGTTTCACTCCCCTGGCAACCTTAAAACTCTCTTCACCAGCTCGGCAAGCCTATGAGCAAAGATGTTCTTTCCCTTCTCTGACAGACAGACCCCTTAAGCCCCCAGTAGACCAGTTTTCTCAAAGCAAGTCCCATGGTCAAAGTAGCCAAACCCCTGGCTGTGGCACCACTCCTGTAACCACCTGTTGACTTGCCAACTTTGATGGCCCTTTCATACTCTTTCCCTTTAACCAGGAGGATTGATGAGAAAACCACCTGTGCTCCAGCGTCCCTTACTGCCTCTCCCAGTGCTCTGTAATCCTTCTTGACACTCCTCAGACTGCTCCCAGCTGTGTCACTGGTGCCCATGTGAAACAACAGCAGTGGATAATAGTCAGTAGGCCATATGATATGAGCCCCTGGTAAGCAGCACACCTGTCTAGAGTGGGTCATCCAGTGGCCATCCAGCCAATTTCCTACCCACTGAACAGTTCATTCATCAAACCCCTATCTCTCCAATTTCACTACAAGGATGTTGTGTGGGACCGTATAAAAGAGCTTACGGAAGTCAAGATAGATTACATCAGTTGCTCTTCCTTTATCCACCAACACAGTCATAGAAGGCCACTGAACTAGTTAGACATGACACGCCCTTGGTAAAGACATGTTGGCTGTCTCTAAACACCTCCCTGTCATCCATACGCTTTGACATAACTTCCAGGAGGATCTGTTGCATGACACTACTAGTTTGACCAGGAGGTCCTTACTCAGCCATACTAGTCTCCTGCCTTGCTTGCCTGATTTCTTGCACATGAGAATCAGTAGTTCTTGTGCTCTAAAAAAAGAGCAGCTCTCTTCTGCTCCTTTATGCCTGTGGGCTGCTTCCTAGCGTGTTCCATCCACCACCCCTGTAAACAACTGAAAGTTCAATTTCCTAAGGTTTAGAGTCCTGACTGTGCTTTTCACCTAGGCTGTATAATGAATTCCACCAGGACATGATCACTACAGCCCAGGTTACTACCAATCTTGACCTTTCCAGTAAGTTCCTCTGTACTGGTGAGCAACAGGTCCCCTAATGCATCTCCTCTGACTAGGCTTTCTATCACCTAGATTAGGAAGTTACCCTCAAGAGTCTTCTAGACTGCTTTTCCAGTGCATGTCAGGGTGACTGAAGTCCCCTAAAATACAATCAAGGTCTGCAAGCATGATGATTCCTGTAGTTGAAGTAAGAATGCTTCACTGACAAATTCCCCTTGATCAGGTGTCCTGTAGTAAATATGGAACATGAGGTTTCCTTTGTTGGCTTGGTCTCCAATTTTCACTAGTAAGCTCTCAACCTGTATACTGCTGTTTTTCAAAGACAACTGTGTGTAGTCAATTCATTTTTTTTTTTATGTAGAGGGCAGCTCCCTCCCCTTGCCTTTCCTTTCCTGTCTGCCCCTCCTGAATAGTTTATAGCCATCAGTTGCAGTGCCCCAGTCATCCCACCAAGTTTCAGTGATAGTGATCAGATTGTAGCTTTCCAGCTGTACAGTGGCTTCCAGCTCCTCCCATTTGTTATCCATGTTGCATGCATTGGTATAGAGACACTTCAGTTGAACTGCTCACTGTCTCACCTTTTTGGTGGAACCTTTTTGGAGGGCTTGGGTCATTCCTCACTACTCCAGTAGGTGCACTCATCTATTCTGGTACTTGTGAGTACACAGGTGTCACAGCTTTGCACTCCAATCCCCAAGTTTGTTAGTTTAAAGCATGATTCACCAAGTCGGCCAATCTACCAGCAACACTATGTCACCTTCCAGCATACGGAGTAGACTCAATAGGTGAAAAAACTGGTAACTAGTTCAACATGTACAAAAAGACATGACACTTCACATCACATGCAATTAAGCTGGGGGCTCAATACTACAAAGTATTTTGAATGCTAAAGACATTACGTGGTTCAGAAAGTATCTGGAAAATGGTTAATGGAAAAGAGCAGTCCATAGGCATGAATTCAGAAGTCCCCAAATCACTTTCATTGCATCTCTGCATGCCCTTTCTGGTCTCCTAGTGTTTCTCAGGTATCTGATACTGGTTGCAGGTAGGAACAAAGCACAGATTTAGACAGCATGCTTTGTGTGGTCTAATACAGCAATTCCTGTACACAGATACATATATCACTGACAAAACTATTAGTTCACTTTGAGCACAGTGCTCCCCAAACCTGAACCAAAACAGGGTCTTTCACGGGGCGAGGAAGAAATGAAATGCAGAAAGAGGGAGGTGGAAAAAGACTGGTACTTAAAAATACAGCTGCCATTTATAAATATTGTTGAGATTGTTTTGCAACAGAAGTCACTGTGGGAATGGTATAACACTTGAGTCTTGATGTTTATATTTTGTTTTGTACAATTTTGAGCCTGCTGTACCCAAGATGTACATACTTAAAAAGTAATCATAGCCACAGACAGAATTTTCAGAGAAGCCATAAACAGAAACTATTTTTTTCAATAAAACAATATGAAATGCTAGCTACATATTTAATAAACCGCTTAAATAAAAACCAAAGCAGCATCTTTTTAAACAAATACTTGCTCTTGTGGTTAAGCTAAGCCCTGTAGAACCACAGATGGGTGAGCAGACAAAATTCTATGGTGGCTCATACAAAAACTGTTCACCAAATTCAAACACACTGTCTATTGTAAGTACAGGAGACACAATCCTGACAACATAAATGCTGACCTGTCTGGATGACATCTGCAAGTTTATTATCAAGTCTAAAATAATTCTATTTCTAAAGTATTCAAACTTCTTGAAGAAGTATTTGAGGAGATACCTCTATAAAACTGGATTCTTACAGTACCATTTTGAGTAATTTGTAAAAATAAAAATTTGTATGAAGAACATAGTTAATTTTTTGTTTACAGTTAAGACTATTTTTTCACCAGCTGTAACTAAAAGTTAAATTGCTCATAACCACATTACATTCATATAAACATAATTTACACAAGATTATTTTAGCAAGTACTTACGCAAAGGATTTTGCCCTTCGCTGGCATAGTACTCGTACATGCCACTTTTGACAAGTGTATCGTAGTGGGGTAGGAAGTCAATTCGCTCCTTGGTCGCTGAAAGCAGCATTTGATCAACCGACTGTAGCAGATATAAAGTAACTCCATCTTGAACAAGTTCACCTGCAGTGAAGATTAAATATAAAGTATATTGAAGAGCACTGCAACAGACTTCTGCTCTCAAAAACGGTAGAGGTTTAGCCTCAGATAACCTGTACATTTTCTTAGGTGTTGGCTGCTCAGCACCCTAGCAACATTTATTTTAAAATCTTTTCATGTTTTTAAGCTTACTAATGCAAGTTTTGTCAGGTGACAGCTATTTACATGCAATTTTTTGCTATCATTTACAGAATTTGTGATGGAAGATAAACTGCTTTGTACAACTGTCATCATACTAACGAGTAGCTGTTAAACACTTGTTTGTGAAAAGTCAATTTTGTAACAATTCTTGGCAAACTACTATAGGATTTGTACTTCCAGTTAACTATTGCATGTCACAGAGTATAAAAAAATCACCATGCAGTCTTTACAATCAATATAAGAAACAGATGTATTTATTTTGCCATCTAAGATACTTACTGAAGTTGTCTTCTGTAATTTCCTTCCTGCTTGTTGTGGTGATAACAAAGTTTTCATCCGTAGCTATGCCAAATGCCTACAAAAATTGGAGGTTATTCAGTTACGATAACACCAAGTACTGCATAAAGTATTCAGACAAACGCAAAAAAAAAAAAAGCTTTCTATTCACTCTGCCATAAACTACTGAGAAGTGACCAAATATTTTTACTGTATTAACTCAGAACACCATTAATTCCAGAACTTAACTTCATTTGCTTCCTCAACTTAGCCAAAACTGTCTGTACTAGAGTAGTTTGTTTTTTTTTACCTACTTAGAATATGCTCCAGTGAGCAACAGGGTTTTTAAGGATGAGGAACTGTCTTATGGGTAATCACCTCAAGGGGTGAGAAACAAGACTGAACAGCAATAGTCATGATCTAGAGGGTCCCCCATATTTAATTGCCCTCTTTTGAGATATTAAACCAACCAAATATTTCTTAATGTTGGACACACATTAAAGTCTTTGTTCTTCACTTATATCATACATTGAAAAAAAAAAATCAAGATTCCCTTTAGAAAATTCTTTACCAATAAAACACTGAAGCATATTCTTCTGAACCCAAACAACCTTTGCTATTCCAATGTCTACAGCTTTTATATGTTTCTGTTGCTTTAGACTTCTTACCCTGCTTTCTACATACATGTATATACCCCTACATCTGCCCTCATTTTCACACCCTAACATTCAACGCTAATCTCTTTGTCAAAATAATAAACTAAATATCTGTATTTTCTCCTGCCTTTCCAGGTCTTTGAAACTCAAGTAAAGGTCAACTCTAGTCCTGTTTAACTACATCAACCCCTTCTGTCCTGCAGTAACCGACTCTGACAGGTGCTTTCTGCACTTCTAGCCAGATTCTTCCCTGAAGCTCTTGTATTCCCTGTAGCAACTTGCTCTCACCATTTCCCATACGTCTTTCTTTCCATCCCTAGTACTCAGACTCACAAAAAAATATTTTTAAAACACTGCTTGAGGTTTCCTTAGAAGTCTGCTTTCCATCTTTTTGGTAACCTCCCTAATTGGGAAGTTGGGACCTGTGCTATTCAATATATTCATCAACAACTTGGACGAGGGAGTAGAGTGCACCCTCAGCAAGTTTGCTGATGATACGAAACTGGGAGGAGTCGCTGACACGCCAGAAGGCTGTGCTTCCATCCAGTGAGACCTAGACAGGCTGGAGATTTGGGCGGGGGAAAATTTAATGCAATTTAACAAGAGCAAGAATAGAGTCTTGCATCTGGGCAAGAACAACACCATGTTCCAGTATACATTGGGTACTGACCTGTTGGAGTGTAGTGTAGGGGAGGGGGACCTGGGGGTCCTGGTGGACAGCAGGATGACCATGAGCCAGCACTGTGCCCTCGTGGCCAAGAAGGCCAATGGCATCCTGGGGTGTATCAGAAGGGGG
>WKFP01014084.1:1100180-1110204 GCA_011057875.1 Pterocles orientalis
AACCACGTGGTGGTGGTCCTGACCCAAGACAGTTACATATAACCACTACATGCAAAAGTCCAAATGTTATGAAGATGAACAATTATATGTATACAAAAGAGAAAAAAAGCCACCTGAAATGTATAGAAGGTTATATCAGTGAAACAGATTTTGAATAGTCTGGGAAAACAACTATAGCTGATCATCACAAGCCATTTAAATTGTTTGGTAAGCCACCCTTGAAGGTGTAACAAGCGTACACTGCAGGGTTTCGGTGCCAGAGGGCTGCAGGAGTGACCAGCACAGGAGGCAGCCATGAATTCATGAATTGCCATGAGCTAGTCATGGCCAGCGCCGTACTCCATGCCAGAGCAGGGATGGCCCCAAAGGTGCTGCGAGCCACGGCAGATCCACACCAGAACAGGGAAACTTCCCTGTCTTCCTACTCTCACAGGACTGTGGCCCATGGACAACCCACCAGAGCAGAAGAAAACCAGTAAAGAGCATGGAGGAGAAGCAGCAGCAGAGGAAACCCTTACATGTCGCCCTGACGCCTCATGTCACCTGTTGCCTCGCCAAAGGAATTGGGACTGATTGAGCGTTGCACATGGGGAGAACAAGGGAAACAGACTAAAAATAAGGGAAGAGATCTGTATGACGCAAGATGAGCTTGGAGAAGGGGGAGGAAAGACATTTCCCTAAATGTTTGTTTAATTGCCCCCTCAATCAGTAATCAAAACTTTGTGTTAATTGACAATAAGTTAAATTAAGAAAAATTCCCTCCATCAAGCTTGTTTTGCCTGCAGCAAGTTGTCAGTCATTATACCTATGCAATGATACATAAGCCAAAAAGCTGTCCTTGTTCAAATGCATTTTTTATAAACTGGAGGCTCAGTCTGGAGCACGGCCTATGCTTCATGATAAATAAAGCTAATAGGTCTCAAATTGTTGGTGGATGTTTATAACAGGAGATTAATACAGTGCTAAAAGGTAAGACATTTGAAACAGCTAAATAAATGCTCGATGCCCAAGAAGCTTTCAGTAGCGCAATTTACAGGTATGATATATGGAAGTGTGAATGGACTGTGATCTCTCTAACCCTTCAATCCGAACCAAGAACAGAAGTTAAATTTATATATTTGCTTCAGTCACAGGTTTTCTTTATAAACTAAAAAAAAAACCCCAAAACAAAACACAAGCCCACAAATCACAGACAACTCAACAGCACATAAGATTCCTTCAAATAGGGCTTAGTTTCTTTTATCTTTCCCATACTAGCCAATTTTCCTGCTATTTGATCTGAACACACACTATGAGGCTTACCTGGCTACTAAGCCAACCAGAACATTTAACATGAAGTCAACATAGATTTTGCCTCTAGATTCACCATGTGCCTTTGAAAAGGTGTTCAACAACCAAATGTTCAAGTCTGCACACCACCAGTTTGCACTAACATGGATAGGCTTGAAGCATCTGCTTATCGCAGTCCTCCAAACTACTACCATAAAATAGTAACTGCTGGTGCTGACTTTTCAAACTAAAGGATGGACAGTCTCACATATGACAGACATAAAACAACACCTTTAGAGAAGACATTTAAAGTCCTGCAACCTAAACTCTTCCAATGCAGTTGTCTCCTACAAAAAGGAACTTCCA
The DNA here is from genome assembly GCA_011057875.1 of Pterocles orientalis. Taxonomy (NCBI): domain Eukaryota; kingdom Metazoa; phylum Chordata; class Aves; order Pterocliformes; family Pteroclidae; genus Pterocles; species Pterocles orientalis. Next base: position 1,101,816 of record WKFP01014084.1, read on the forward strand.
CACCTTTAAAACGCTCCACCTCCTCCTACAGTTACCATTCCCAGAAGGCAGATGCATGAGAATGATGAGAACTGGCCTCACAGCTTAACAATGTAGCCAAGGGATAACAGAGACATAACAGCCATGCAGTCATCTCCCACAAAGTGGCACCTAGCCCAGAAATTATTTTTTGGGCAAAAGAACCGTACTGCCGATGTGAAGCTCTTGAAAGCGACCTGAAATACATCAGTCAATTCAAAAGAAAACTGCCAAGGGCATTTTCAATGCTGCCTCTATAGCTACTCATTTTCACAAAATGTATCTACATACCTCAGCTACCTAACATGATAAAAGAAATACAGAATTACTTTGAGTATTTCACACTGATCCAGTAGCTCCTTTGCAGGTACTTGTTTAGGAATCTGAAAAACGAACCTAAACGTCACATCCAAACTTTGAGTCTGGCAGCCTTCTGTAACTTTGCATGTGATCCACTGAATGTTCCATGGTATTTGCCAATTTATCACCTGAAAGCTATACATTTACCAGTTAGCTATCCCACTTCCTTTTATACATTAAAAAGAATTATCAGTCCAAACTAAGAAATCTACTAGATCAACAAATGAATGAAACTATAAAAAAAAGTAAGGAAAATGATTTTATTCTCAAATCACAGATTTTTTAAACCAATAACTGTCTTTCAGTTGTGTTTATGGATACTGAAATATTTGTATTATCTCTCAATCATTTGTACTACTAGATAATATTAAGGCCATTCACACAAACTAAATACAAAAAGTAAGATATAAATAGAATAAGTGGAGACACAGGCTTTGCTGAAAGTAATTGAGAACAACTGTATGGAACTCATAAGAGTGCTAATCAGATAAACTTTTCCAGTCCACTGTTCGGTCAGCTAGTCTCAACATGGTAACAACCTGCTGAGGATCTGGGAGCGAGGATCTGGTACTAAGCACTCATGGTAGCAGAGCAAGTATGATAACAATCAACATTAATCATCATCTGAATGAGCTTCCCTAATGTCAGAACACAAACATATACCATCTTTGGTCACCAAAAGAAGAGTGATCCAAAAGTCTCTAGAAAAGAAGTTGCATTCCAAAAAGACGGAAATTTCTAAGCATTTCTTGGAGCTCAAATCAAAGAGCTGTATGTTACAGAAATATAAGAACACCCAGTAGCCTGTATCTTCTGGGCAAACAGCCACAAGAGACAACCTACAGACAAAAACTACCAGTGAACACTAGTGTTCTGAAAAATTTTCCAGCCACCCTTTATTCACAGAGTCACCTCCACCTAAAGAACAAATTACAGAAGACAACATTTACTGAACTCGAAGTGCCTTGTCCCCTGTCCTACTTAAAAGTTTCATTGCTCTCAGAAGTCCAATTGATACACTTCTAAATATTTACAAAATGTTCAATGAAAAGAATTAAAACATGAACGAATGGTTCAACAGAAACACCAAGAACATCTCTACCTAGGACAAGATCCAGTAATAGAAGTTTTTATGTGGTATCTTAAAATAAAGGTTTATTATAATCTTGGTGGAAAAACAGAGGGAAAAAAAAAGGAGAGGGAAATTGTATGACAGAAGCTGCATACATACATCTGTGAAATCTTGTCCAGAACAATGAGTTAACGCAGACATCTTTTCAAGATTTGCATGATTTAAGAATTGGAAAGAAGCTGAGGACCCTAAAATTTATGCAAAGAGCATACTGTCATTAGTAGACTCATTCAGAGTCTGGGCAAATACAGGAACTTTCACCAGACCTTCACAAGCCATTGTGTCTGAAAGCACAATCACAAATATTCACGAGTACAGCTATCGGAAAAATTTTGACATCAGCTCCATACAGCTTGCACCATGAAGATACTTCGTATGGCATCATTTGTTAAACTAACAAGAACCTGGATGCCACTCTTCAAAAGCAAAAAGATACTTGGTCACATCTAAGAGGTTGCACGTAGGTAACTAATGCTAAAGGATCTGCACCTGACTGTATTGCCAGCACTCAAAGCTTGAGCAACAACTTAAAAAACACACAGCATTCCAAATCAGTCAACACACAGTAAGGTAGCACCTAATTGCACAAAGCTATGCAAACCACATCCTTCTTCCCACTGAAATGTCAGTAACAAAGATGCTATACACAGGCATTTCAGTGAAGACTGAAATTCAATATGGCAGTTTCGGAAAAAACTCAGCATTGTTGCATCTTATATGTACCTTACAGTACCTCCAACAGTTTCTTTAAAAATCAAGGAAAAACTTGTTTTGTGCATGCACAGCATGTTTAAAATACATCTTTTTCTAGCTTCTAACTATACAGAAACTTTAAAAGTGAGGAAATTAACATAGGTTTCATAACACAAAAATATAGTTATTGCAAGATGGACCAATTTCATCGTTAAAAATGGAAGTCCTTTTGCTGAGCAAATTTATCAGAACAGTATCTCACTTTAAGTAATCCAAACACCTCTTTTAAATACATTTAAGAGCCATCCTCTGGTGATCCAAACAGCAGAAGTTGCTAATATTCTTTTACTGATCACAAATAATTTCAATGTAAATTATTTATTAGGCATTGCTAAGCAAATATTCACCAAAAAACCCTACATTTATTTCTTGAGTTTCCACCACAGCTATGTTTCTTCTCCATACTCCCTTCATCCCAACATCCTTTTTTGCCTCTTACCTTATTGATACACGGGAATTTATTGTGGTGGACTGGCAAAATAATCTGTTTAAATAGTAGGTAGACTGAAAGCAGACAATGGGAAGCTCAACAAAAGATGTGACAAAAGATTAAAACCAAAATATTTTGCTTTATTGCGACATCTGAATTTTAAGTATTTACTAAAATTGCAGATATTTACTTTCCATACAGATTACAGTTCTATACTTCCTACATATTTCTTCAAACAAGGAGGTCACAAAAATGATGTAAAGTTACAAAAGAAAGAAGCATTTAAAAATTTGTTCAATTTATATTTAAGCAGTAACACCTATTTTAGTATCATTAGCTCTCTTCAGAGTGGTACTTCACCTCTAAGCCTCTCAAAAACCCCTTCACACATAGCAAAACTTCTGTTCAATTTTCAGCACAGATACCTTTCTGCTCTAAAAGGAGGGTGACCTCTGAAAGTGCCTGAAAGGATTCCTGCTAGCTTAGCAACAAACTGAAGTGCTCCAGCTTTACTGTGTACCTGGACAAGATGAGGAAGGGATCTAGGATTAGCTGCCAACAAAGTTCAGCTCCATTCTGCTCATTGCAGGTAAATATCTTCCAGTTACACTCTAAACATCAGGACAAGCCGTGGGGCATACAGCTAACAGAGACAATAGGAAGGTGTACAAGCAACAGTACTCCCCCAAGAAGAGGTAAAACTCCATATTTAATTCACTTTTTCACCTTAAAACTTCATGGTTCTGGGGACTGAAATTACATGACTGCTCCACATACACCTGTCAGTGTTCAAATGGAATAATCAAGCTAACAGATCATTTTTAATTAAGAGGTTTCCACTTGAGGACTGAACACTGCAAGGAAGAAGAATGAAGGCTATATACGCTCCAGTCTCTTTGATAAGATTTTTTCTTTTCTTTAGTCTTTCCTCCACACATACATTCAGAAGGAAAGCCTGATCTATCAGTATATAAAGCTGTTAGGGGACAGTAAAAAACTTTCATAAGGTGGCAACAAATATTTGCTTCAAAAACAATTAACAAAAGTTTCAGAAATATTGAATATTTTAGTAATAATAATGGAGGAATATTTAAGATGACAACAGACAGAGAGGACGTGAATCAGCTCCTAAATTGACCTCTCAGCGGCTGCATCTCTTGCCTCAAAAATCAGTTATTTTGCTGCACAAACCAAAAAATACTCATCTTCTCTCTGCATTATGAAAAAAAACCCTTACACAGTCTCAGAAGAGACCATGCCTTCAGGCATTCAAGTATTTTCAACTCAGAATCATCACATACTGCAATGAGGTTTAATTTAATTATTTTTTCCCAAGATCTACATTCTTCTTTGACTCCTACATAACCAGTTATATCCAGAGGAATTCTCTTACACCACAGGAAGATGTTCACAGCAGAAACAGCTCCAACACCTTACTTAATACATTTGGCACCCTTATCAGATGTTACCATGCCCACAGCCCAGCTGGCAGACTGGAGGATGTATGTGCACCTTCACTGCTACAGTACAATCATTCAGTTACACAACAAACTGCCAATGAAAAAATATTTAAAGCTGATCCCGTACTGAGGTTGAGCCACCAGACAGGACACCCATGGAAACAACACTGCTGGATATGCAGCATTTGCCTGATCACACATGCAGATGGTCTCTAACAGCTTTAATTGGAGAAAAGCAATACAACATTCCACTTCATCTTAGTCTGAACAATTCAAAACTTGCTTATCAAAGGAATCTTTCTTCCTGAACTTTGATCACTTCCCTGACACGTTTACAGCACCATGAAGTGGGGAAAGTTTGTCCCAATCAGGTGAACCCATTCGTCACCCTTCTCCTGAAAGTGGTTAGCTGCAACTTTCAAGATGCCAGAAATTTGTCACTTTGGAATACAATGCCTGAAGAAACACAAACAATGCACAAAACTTCCAGAGGCACCAAGATGCCAGAACACTCTTCCAGAAGCCTAGTGAGAACCTGCACACTGTTAGCGTGTGAGACATCAAACTGCCTGGACCTCAGTCTGTCCAGTTTTCACTGTGCCACCATTTCTTGGTCATGTCAAACCACCCGTCTCAGCATGGTTTCAGAGTTAGACATACCATATGTAACCTAATGAAAGCTCTAAGGCGTAAAGAGTCACTACACTGAAATTAGCTGTGGCAGAGGCATCTCTGACTGAACTCACAGACAGTCACATTATAGGAAAAGTTTTTTCTCTAAGGGAATGATCATTTGAGGTTCCTGTTGTACAGGGTTTATAAGAGCACCAACTCTATCATCCTTAACACCCCAAAGCAGCCACCAGGACTGCTGACAAGGATTATGGTGTTGACATGGTAAGAAACTATACTTGCAAATGTTACTTTCATAGGCACTGAATCCAAACACCCCATGTTCTGCTTTGCAGCACCAGACTTTTCAAATGCCATCTTGTACCTCTGAGCAGTCTGCCTCATGGCATTCAAGTACCAACTCCACAATGTCAACAGTTTTCTGAGACAAAAATCTCTGAAGCTGTTTGCAACCAAGATTAGTCACATCTTGTGATGATGGCTTTATCTATACAAGATTGCAAATATACCAAAAGCTCAGTGAACTACTGAACACCATGAGGGTGCACAGAAACAAAAGTCACTGGAGTGTGCAGCATATACAAAAAAAGCCACGAAAAAACTAGACTCTCTTGTCTGTAACAAGTTGCAAATTACTGTTCATCTCAGCCCATCAATTCACTAAAAAAGCTAAGAAAACAGATTGATTAATCACCAACATATTTTCCCTGAATACTGTAAATATGAAGTATCCTTGCAATTCATCCACTACATAGAGACAGGATTCACTAAAACAACTCTTGGAGGAAATCACTTAATACTTATATTCATAAGAGACACAAACCCTATGATGTGCCACTAAGGAGGATGTTGGTTCTTAGAAGCCCACAAACCCACTTCACTAACTTGTCAGAACGTTACATTGCACTGTGTATCGATTTCTTTATTCCGTTGTTACTTATTTCTTGCAGTCCTCTGAACTTTACAGCCTCTGACCAGAACAAGGGATGTGCTAAAGCTCCACAGCCAAGTTACTACATCCTTAGTAGTATGGATTCCGTAACTCTAACAGAATACAAATATGCCATTTTGAACACCGAAGTAGGACTCTGCAAGAAGGAGACAGTCATGTGTGACAGCTATTCCTGCTGACACTGATAACTCAGTGGGAAACCATTACATTAAACATTGTCCAGACATAGCCCAAATCAAGCAATTTCCTCAAAGCATTTATATCCCAGAGAACAAAGTGAAAATTACACTGGATAAATAAACTAAAATAAAATGTTTTATCAGACTATGTTAATGAGCAATTTACAGATTATTTTCCCGTGCACTTCAAAATATACAACACAGGCAGGCAGCTAACAGGTTTATGGCATTTATTACTCCACCAGGAAACAAAACCATGAGAGAAAATGGGCGGCGCCTACTGGTATCACTAGCAAACCAAAGTAAACAGCCCGTAAATAGAAAGAAACCTCCACCCCAAGGGATCTGAAGATAGCGTAAGTTCTCATTTTACATAACGAAAGGAAAGAGAACCGAAAGGACACACGAGACAGCAAAGAATCAGCCACGTAAAGTATTTAAATGGCAGCCACCAATGCGGGCTCCAGCGAGACAGCGGGAAACGACCGGCTCTCATCGCCGACATCCTGGACAGCAGAAACACCACCGGTCCCGTCCCGCCCTCCGCCGCGCTGCCCGCGCCCGAGCACACCGCTCCGCGCCGCCGCCGCTGCCAGTTCCCGCGCGGGGGAGCTCCCGGGCCGCCAGTTCGCCTCCCACCCGCCGCTAGGGGCTGATCCCGCCGCGCCCGACGGCCGCCCGTCCTGCCGCCCCGTACGAGCGTTCTCAGCGCGGCGGGCCCGGTGCCCGAGGGAACGGGAGCCTAAGGCAAGGATCTCCGTCCCTCCTCGACGCCCGCCCACCTGTCCCAGCACGGAAGTCTGGGGAAGGCGGCGGGTGCTGCGGCCCGCGCCCCTCCCGGCCTGGTGGAGGACGCGGCCCAACCGCCCCCCGCGCGCCCTCGGCCACCCAGTCGCCCCGGCCGGGCGCGCGACTCCCCTCGTACGTGGGGCTGCGGCACGTGCCGGCCACCCCTCGCGAGGCCCGGCCGCGCGCGTGCGCGCGGGCGAAACGTTGCCGACGGCTGGAGCGGCCGGCACTCCTCACCGCGCCTGCCCCCGCCGCCGGACAGGCATGAACGCCGCGACCGGCCCTGCTGCTGCCTGCCGCCGCCGCGGTCACCTTCCTTCCCTCCCGGCCCCCCGTACCTGGCAGACGGCGCTGTGGAAGCCGCGGTAGTTGTCCTTGCCGTAGCTGAGCACTTTCTCGTCCGGATCCGCCTGCTCCCGGCGCCGGTCGAAGAGAAACACGGTGCGGTCCCCGTTGCCGCGAGGCGTCAGCAGCACCGGCCTGCGAGGGCCCCGGCTGCCTCCCCCCGCCGCTGCCATGTTGGGAAGCCGAGGAGACGGAAAACAGTCCCTCAGCGATGGCGGCGGCGGCGGCAACAGCAGTACCTATTGCCCGGCCCGCGAGCTCCCCCGCCTGGCGCTGCCGTTCCCCGCGCGGAAGCCCCGGCCCAGGAAGGGGAGGAGCCAGGCGGGAGCTGGGGCAGAGGCGCCACGGCGGCCCGGAAAGGGGGAGGGAGGATGTGGCGCTGCGCGCGGCGGCGGCGTCCGACTGCCGGGGGTGGGGCCAGGCGGGCGGGAAGCGGCTAGTAAACGAGACCAAGCCTTAGGCACCGCGACTTCGGAAGGCGTTCGCGCTCTCCTTTGCGTCACTTCCGTCGTCGGCGGCCGGGGCGGGGCAGGGCTGGAGCGGGAGAGGGAGTGGGAGGTGCGCAGGCGGCCTGGGAGGTGGAGCCGCGTGTGGCCCCGGCTCGCCGCACCTGCGCTGGCAGTTGACGTGCCCGAGGCCGCCGCTCGCCGCCTCTTCCGCGCGGGGTGTGGGGGGGTGTGGCGAGGGCCCTGCGTCGCCGGCAGGGCCGCTAGAGGGCTCGCGCCGCCTGGTGGACATCCTCAGCCCAGCTGTCCCCGGCGGTGGCGTGTGCGGCGGTGCTGTGCCCGTCAGCTGTAGCTGTGGCGTAAGGGAGATGCACCGTGGGGGTGATGCGGCAGTTTGGCTTTGGTCTGGAGGTGTGAAGTCGTAGTCCATCTACGTTAAAGTACACCGGGTGATCGAGATCCATAAGTTATTTTTAATGTTCAGTGCTTGAAGCACTTTTCTCCTTTGAAGGAAAGAGTTGGTGAATTGTCTTCAGTCTTAAAAGTCAAGTTTCAATTCAAACTTTAATATAAATTATTGGGTTTTCATATATGCAAAACCTTATTAGGGGTCATTGACTTTTGCATTGTGCCATTGTAGGAGAATGGTAGGACTAGAGTAGCTGCGGAACTGCAGTTGAAATAAAATAATTCAAGAAGCAAATGGTGGATAGAGGAAGGGCAACTGACATCATCTACCTGGACCTGTGCAAAGCCTTTGACACAGTCCCACATGACATCCTTGTCTCTAAGTTGGAGGGACATGGATTTGAGGCAAGGACCACTCGCTGGATAAGGAATTGGCTGGACGGCCGCACTCAAAGAGTTGTGGTCAATGGCTCAATGTCCAACC